>OX336388.2:1986458802-1986724471 GCA_946902985.2 Meconema thalassinum
GTGTGCAAATTGATTCACCATATCAATTCAAACACGGTGAAACCGAATTGAATGTTTTTTTTACAGAGGTAGCACTAGCAAAGGGCACCTCATATTCATGTTTAATATCCGCATAACACGTTGTATTTCAACAACCTACTACAACCAACATTCAATTATACTCCTTGAAAAGGACAAAGAGTTATAAAAAAAATACCCATGCATTTAGGAGAAAGTAGTCTATATGTCCTTTACTGAACATCTTGTTTAAAATCAGTTATGCTAAATCTTTCAGTTTATTGCATTTTTGTTCTGTGTTACTTAAACCAGGATGAACCAGTGAGCTATCTAATCTATTAGCTATCTAATGTCAGCTTGCCGCCGTTGTTTCTCTTATCTTTTCGCCCGTCCCACTCACTGTGGAAGCCGGCGATTTCCTTGTCCATAGCTATATTCCACCACGAGCTAGACCCTCACCCCTAGCTACCTAGAACCAGTGTCACTCACATGTAGTTCATTTCTGGCACTGTGAAGTGTAAGGCAGTTCTCTACGATGCCTTAAGTAAAAGCAACTAAGGATTATCGTCTGCAGCAGTATGTTGCAGAATTAAGGTCTGTCAACCATGTGGGAAATCAATCAAGGCTGAACAGCGATCACAAGTTACACCACACCTCGAGGGCAAGAAACATATTGCAGCAGTTTCGCACCTTCAGAAGAAGTTTTGCGCGATAATCGTCGGTAATTTGTGATGGACAACCTGAAGATGTATCTCGTTGTGTATTGTAATTCTTCAGCAGTCACTGAGACATAGCATAAATTGCATTCACTAAAACTCACTAAAATATAATCCGTTTACCATATCTAATTCTCTGGTCCGAAGAGACGGGGAAGCCTTCTGAGGGGACCCACGACCCACCACCACCCGGGAATTGTTCTGCGCTGGAATGAAATAACTGTAGATATGCCTTCGTATAGCCTACCTGAAGTTACATAAATTATAGCCCACACTTAAAAATTGTACTCTGCATTACATAAAATAAAAGTTGAGAGATGGCAGGTTTCGTTCGTTATGAGAAACATTTTCAGATACAAATGACATATACGGTACAGAATATATTTTGTATTTGTGTAAATATTGCATTGAGTAGATTATATTAATACTAACCGCTGAAGATAATAGGACCTCCTTCTGCTTGCTGACCGACTGAGAAATCAATCTTCACATATAATCCCACAAGGCAACACTAAGAACGAAGTTTTAGATCAGCAATTTTGGCAAACTGGCACTGACTTCATTTGTAATTTATTAGGGTCAGGCAAAAAAGACAGCTCGCACCATGGTTTATAGTTTACTGACAAATAGCCCGCTGGACCAAGTCCCTGAAGAGGTGGGACAAGGAAACGAAACCCTTAATTCGTAGTTGAAAAGCATGTAAAATGTTGAGCAAAATTTTGAGTACATCATACGTATAGTTTCTTTAGAAGAGTCTAGACCAGGCGTTCTCAACCTGGTGTTCTTTAAAGTAAATTTGGTGCTCTCATCATACGAGTCAAAATGTGCTCGCGAGCACAAGCTCCCCTGAGATTCTTGCTTCAATCCAAATTTTGTTGCTGGAAATAGAATAATAGTGTTTTCATTACAAGTTTTGACAATCAGAAATTTTATTATTTTGTGGAAAGAGTTATTTTTTTAATCTACAGTGAAAATAATTGCACATCACTGTTTTATGAGTAACATGAGAGATGCAGATTCGGCTCTACTGTCTTCACGTAAATGTATCTTATCTGCATGAGTCATGTAAGCAGTTGTAGCATGCCTGGTGAGCGGTGATTACTAGCCATTTCAGCACATTAGAGGGACAGAAAGACAGGAAAAGGAAAGAGAGGCGCATGCTTATTGCATTATTATTATTATTATTATTATTATTATTATTATTGTTATTATGATTATTATTATTATTATACAGATTCTTAAATTCCTCATTTTCCAATGGTACAATGACTGAAAATACGGACTAATGTCAAACACTTTCAGTGTTCATTCTTCATTTAGGAATCGTCGCACTATATGACAAGTGTCCAAGATCACAGACTTTTGTATCTGTCCCAGTTTGTGAGCCATTCCGAGACCCTGTAACTCCTGTAGTTGGTCCACCAGTTATGGTGTTTGAAGCCCTATTTTCAGTGTTGCCTTCCAGTTGCAGACAGAATGAGAGGCCCGATGCGACACCTGCTTTAGCTTCCACATTTCTTTTACTTCAATGGCCAGTTCGGTGTATTTGTTGACATTATTATATTATATTTTATTTAATGGTGCTTCGGGTACTTGGTTTGGCATGAAGGTGGTGCTCACTGTCCCAAAAAGATTGAGAAAGCCTACTGTCGACCAAAATATTATGTGCACTCGAGTTTGAAGGTTGTTTGTGTAGTAACCAATAGACCTACATAAAATCCAACAAGATATCATTTTCGTCGTTCTATTTTACGTTAGTTCATGGAGGTTTAGAATTTTTAATTTATATTTTAATATTTTTTATCGCAGTTGGAACACAAAAAGTGCCCGTTTTTAAGCGTGTTTCAACCATGCGTCACATTTAAGAATTATCTCAAAAACCCGTCATCAGCTCAAATCCAAATTGTTACACAATATACATTGGAATGTTGTATAACTGGTTTATTAATTTCAAAATTTTGTGTGTCGAAGAAACAAAGTTGTTATCATTTTTGTAAGGTAACTCTTTCTCGGCTCGGGGTGGTTGGAAAATGTAGTTCTTGGTCGCGTTTTAATCCATAAACATCAAAAAGTTATGAATGCTGTATGACTGTGAAATACGTAAATTAATTCACTTACTTTATATCGGTTTGTATTTATACGAGGAAATAAGACATGGTTCACCAGCTAGCCGCCCGGGCAAAGCTGTACAGCGTTGCCGAGAAGGAGCCCATTCCACGTCATGGCGCGCCTCGCTCCGAAGTGATGGGCTCCATCTCACAACGCTGTACAGCTTTCCGCGGAGCGGCTAGCTGGTGAACCATGTCTTATTTCCTCGTACAAATCCAAACCGATATAAAATAAGTGAATTAATTTACGTATTTCACAGTCATACAGCATTCATAACTTTTTGATGTTTATGGATTAAAACGCGACCAAGAACTACATTTTCCAACCACCCCGAGCCGAGAAAGAGTTACCTTACAAAAATGATAACAACTTTGTTTCTTCGACACACAAAATTTTGAAATTAATAAACCAGTTATACAACATTCCAATCTATATTGTGTTAAAATTGGGATTTGATCTGATGACGGGTTTTTGAGATAATAATTCTTAAATGTGACGCATGGTTGAAACACGCTTAAAAACGGGCACTTGTTGTGTTCCAACTGCAATAAAAAATATTACAATACAAATTAAAAATTCCAAACCTACATGAACTAACGTAGAATAGATCGACGAAAATGATGATGTTTTTGGATTTTATGTATGTCTATTGGTTACTTCACAAACCACCTTCAAACTCGAGTGCACATAATACTTCGGTCGACAGTAGTTAGACCTCGCCGTGACTAAGACTGTAATTTCATGTTGTTCTGTGCTGCAGAATGGTTTCTGCTGTTGAAAATGTTTCTTGTCGCTTCTCTCAGAACTTTCCAGTCAGTTTTGTATCAAACTAGAAGTTCTATAGAAAGGTAATTAAAGACTTAACAGATTGAGAAGTGTTGTTACACAGCTGTCGCATATGGCTTCCTCTGAAACTTTCTTAGAAAACTTGAGTAACTTGGCGAGAAGTAGTGTTGGTGAGTACAATGCGTACACGGATGGAAGGAGACCTGGTTACGCACTTATATAACTTGCCTGCGTGTTTCGGCAGCGTGGCTCAGTTACTAAGAGTTTAAAGTAGACTCATTTCTCTTGGTTTCATTTTCTGGTAATGAAAGTCTAATAGTACATTATGCAACGAGCCTATAATGACAATAATTAAACACGAGTGTCTTAATTACCATTTATAGGCGAGTTGCATACGACTGTTTATGTTCGACGATAATTATAATTTTATTATATGTTTTAACATAAATATCCATAAATATCTGTGGGATTCAGTTAGTGAACAGGGCGCGCTGGCTTTGCTGACTGAACAGAGCGTATGCGAGAGGTGCCGGGTTCATATCCCGGAAATGCCCAGCATTTTACTTTTGTTTTATCTCTTGAAAAGATCCATAAAGTGTATAAAAGAACCTTAGGAACGTTCTTTTTTTTTCGTGCGAGACTTGCACATATACCGGTAATATAAATACATAGTTTGAAGTCAAACGCTTCTTTTTTTCCGTCGGTTTACCCTCCTGATTGGCTTTTCCTTCGGACTTAGGTTGGTTGGTTCATCAGTTTAGGGGCTGTGACCACGCGGTCATGTAGCCCCGTGTACTTTGGGTGGGTGTAGAATCTGTCTTATAACCGGTGTCAATTGTGATGTCTGTATTAGATGCAGACATTATGTCCTTACTTGAATTAAAAACAGATAACACACACTAATACAGCCATCACAATTGACATCGGTTATCAGACAGATTCTACACCCACCCAAAGTACACGGGGCTACATGATCGCGTTGTCACAGTCCCTAAACTGAGGAACCAACCAACCAACCAACCAACCAACCTAAGTCCGAAGGAAAAGCCAACCAGGAGGGTAAACCGACGGAAAAAAAAGAAGCGTTTGACCTCAAACTATGTATTTATATTACCGGTATATGTACAAGTCTCGCACGAAAAAAAAAGTTCTTAAGGTTCTTTTATACACTTTTTGAATCTTTTCAAGAGATAAAACAAAAGTAAAAATGCTGGGCATTTCCAGGATATGAACCCGGCACCTCTCGCACACGAAGCAGGAATCGTACCCCTAGACCAACAGGCCGACGTGTAAGGATCAGAAAATGGAGGTACTTCAATGTAATGTATTCTGCGAATATGATATTTTGAATATTACACTACTGTATTTTACATTTAGTAAAGTGTCGTAAATATAGATAAGCTCTGGCACAATCACATGATTTATTTTGAAACAGAGAGGATATAAGCTTCTCATTTCGTAAGCAATCGTAAAGCTACCATGTGTTGACGCGAAGTCAATCGGTTTTCTACGTTACTCGCAGCCCTGTGCCTAGCTGTCTGTAACGTGAAGTGGCAAATCCTGGGCAGACCTGCAGAGGCTGGCTGGGAGAACAAATCAGTGGAGGAATTTTGTTGCAGCCCTTTACTCCGAGAGGGGACATAGGAATTAAATCAAGTAAGTATAGGCCTAGTTGTTTACTGTATTTATTATTATTATTATTATTAATGTTAAGCGATGTCTTGTAGTTGTTGATGTTGTTGTTGTTGTTGTTAAAGAGCTTGGATATCATAGCCATCAGCTCCGTGTAATTGGTGTGTCAGATATGTCTGATATCCTTTATTGCTTGTGAGAATTGCAACATGAAGAACCTGTTCAGCTGCGCAAACGAAATTCATTGCATTTGTTTATTACTCATGTAACAAGAGATAATTAATGATATTTACAGAGACTTAAAAGAGCGTCGTGGTGTAGTAGCTAGTGTTCTTGGCTGTCGTCCCAGAGATCCGGGCTCGATCCCTACTCTGCCAAGAAATTGAATTCTGGTCTGACGGCTGGAAAGGGATACACTCAGTCTCGGGAGGCAAAACTGAGAAGAGATGTTGGTTGGTTGGTTGGTTGGTTCCTCAGTTCAAGGGCTGCGACAACGCGGTCATGTAGCCCCGTGTACTTGGTTCGAATCCTACCTCAGCCATCCTGGAAGTGGTTTTCCGTCGTTTCTGACTTCTACTCCAGGTAAATGCCGGTATGGTACCTAACCTAAGGCCACGGTCGCTTCCTACCTAAAATCCTACCTCAATTACAAATGCGCACACTAGTACAGACATCACAAAGACACAAGTTATCAGACAAATTCTACACTCACCCAAATACACGGGGCTACATTCCATTCAGGTGAATATCAAGTCCCAGGGCACCTTACTCAATCCCTGAGCGTACAGACACACTCACAACTAAAGCCACTATCGAAGCGCACGTGATCAGACAAATCCAACATACATCCAAGTACATCCGTGTCCCAATCCTCCTCCTCCAACAACAACAACAACAACAACAAAATATTTGAATGAGAATCGAGGCATTCCGTAAATACACAGCTATAATAATGAAGTATTACATTCCACAAGCAATACGTTATCAGACAAATTGCTGTACTAGTGTGTGTATTTGTAAATTGGGACAAGATTGAGGAGGAGTCGGCCATGTCCTTCAGTTAGGAACCGTCCCAGCATTTTCCTGTAGCAGAAGTGTAGTTTGTCTGATAACCTGTGTCTCTGTGATGTCTGTACTAGTGTGTGCATTTTTAATTGAGGTAGGATTTTGGGTAGGAAGTGGCCGTGGTCTTAGGTTAGGTACCATCCCGGCATTTGCCTGGAGTGGAAGTGATAAACCACGTAAAACCACTTCCAGGTTGGCTGAGGTAGGATTCGAACCCACCTCGTCTCAGTTTTGTCTCCCGAAGCTGAGTGTACCCCGTTCCAGCCGTCAGACCAGATTTAAATTTCTTGGCAGAGTCGGGAATCGAACCCGGTACTCCGTGGTGACAGCCAAAAATGCTTGCCACTGCGCAACGAGGCGGATGGATGTCTTAAATAGTTTCGTACTGATATAGTAATCCGAAACTTACAAAAATATGGTTGTTTTTTGTAGTTTTCATTAGTACCATTAGTCATTTTCATATAAAATTCGCGAACCATAACGTAGTTGTAGATCATTATTTTGGCGGAATGCATTGTAGTCTCACCTTGATATGGAAATGTCCTTATGGCTAGATACTGGAACGCTTCTTGCTAGGGTCACCATAGCCAACATTAGAAACTGCAACAAACAAAAGCCATGTAGCCAATTAGTTCATTAATTACTCATGATTTTTTTAAATGTATAGTACATTATGCAACGAGCCTATAATGGCAATAATTAAGACACGAGTATGTTTATAAAACGAGCGTATGCGAGTTTTATAATTTCCATACGAGTGTCTTAATTAGGCTACCATTATAGGCGAGTTGTTATTGTTGTTGTTGTTGTTTTATGGGGCGGAACTACTAGGTCATCTGCCATAGGCGAGTTGCATACGACTGTTTATGTTCGACGATAATTAGTATAACTATTTTATATTCGAACATAAATATTCATAAATATCTATCGAGATTTCGCCAGTTTTATGTACTGAACAGAGCGCATGAGACGCAGAGAATGCCTTGTATTTGACCATGGCCTCCTCGATTACCCTACTATGACACTAGGACACGCTGTGAAATTTACATTAGAAGGCCGTGGAACTCAGCGCATCTAATTATCTAATTGGTCAAACATCTGTTTCTTGAGCTCTGATTGGTGGAAGAAACTGTTTCATGATGAAAAATAGTGTTATAATGAGCCTCATTATGGTACAGTTTTCTGACATATAATAGTCAGGGTCGAACATAAATTAATGTATTAAATTTGTTAATTTTGTTTGATTTATTTATTTATTTATTTATTTGTGTATTTATGTAATATACATGCCCTGTGCCGGCACAGTTCTTATCCTCGCCGCTAGATGGGGGCTTCATTCATTCCATTCCTGACCCGGTCGGAGACTGGAAGCAGGCTGTGGATTTTCATTCACATGCCCTGTGGTGTTAGGATAGCGCGCGTGCCTCTCACCCGAAGCTCCTGGTTCGATTCCGGGATTTTAGAAACTGATGTGAGGGCTGGAACAGGGTGCATTCAGTCTGGTAAGGGAAATGAGTAGCTGTCTTGAGAGAGATAGCGCCCCGGTTATGAAAACCAAGATCAACGGCCGAGAGGACACGACGCGGTGACCACGCATCACCCCACAATCTGAAGGCCAAATGGCTGGGCAGCGGTCGCTTGGTGGGCCTAGGCCTTTCATGGGTTGTGGTGCCATGGGTGTTTGGTTTATTTTATTTTTATGTTTTTCTCGTGGCATTTTTATCAGGTTTCAGAAGTTTAAGTGAAGCAGGTTGCTAGCCTTACTTACACAGTGCCCCATGAGTTTTACCTCAAGGAACTAACAAGTGAGTTGTTTAGTCCTAGCCGCCTGAGCACAAGTAGGGCCACGACTCAGAATATGTCCAAGATGCCCACTCCTATTCCATAGTAACTGGTATCCTGACTGTCAGGACCACTTTCTAGACCATTCAACCATGGTCAATGGTTCACAAACTAGGACGTGACTAGGGCTTACAGCATGAACCATAAACTACAGTACACCATGAACCATCAGTATTTTATTTTTAATTTTAATGTAATAATTTATAATCAAGAGAAATAGCTCTAGTTCTACACCCTGAAGATTTGTGATTGGTGAGTTCGGGATTTGTTAGAGTAGAAATACACGGACGGCTTTTCAATTCTAGGGTGTAATGTCGCGGTTTACATCTCTACTCTGATGCGACACATGTGCCGCGGTCGCATTTCTCGCATGGATCATGAACTGAGCGCCTTACAGTACTTACATACGTATTAGGCCCACTAACCTACACTCCTAACTCGTGGATATACTTGTGATCTAGTCTGAAGACGAAATAGCCTACGTTACTTCAGAAAAGGTATAAGAACTTTTTATTGGGTAGTTGAAAAACATTCAAACTTGAGATTTACACTACCAATACGTGTGCCTATAACATATAAAAATTTAATTACCCTCAGCCAAGTAGTTTTCCATGTATATAGTTTTAAGTGAGCGGTTCCTAGAAAAGACGTCAAAAACCCAGACAATTTTTCATAAAACCATAAATAAATATATAATTATTAAACTTGAGAATAATTGGCTTATATAGTCTAACGCAGAATTAAACAATGAAAATATTGGTATAGCTCATTTTTCAACAGGTCAGTTGGTTTGTTTGTAATTAAGGCCTGAACTCCAGTATCCAAAATAAAATAATCCGATAGTAGTGGTGATAAGCTCGGACGGAAGTCCTCTGTACCTTGTACTGTGGCGGCGAGCGCTCTGTAGAAGTGAGGTCGGGGGGTCGTCACCTAAATAATTGATCTCTTTGAGTGAGCGTGCCAATATTTTGCCGATTCATTATATCAATAGAATGTTTGATTCGGTTTGAACCAGTTCCATAATAGCGCGCACTTTCTCAGTGCGTCATAGCAAATGAAAGAGTCCCATCTTGTCTCCCCACATCTTATAACCGACATGCGTCGAGGGCACACGTGATAGATTGCTTTAGATCAAGCGTTCTCAACCGTCTTGAAACTGTGAGCACCACCCTCATGTACCCGAGCAACATTAAATCAAATATAATAATGATAATAATGACAATAATACTAGTGATCTAAATAAGAAAATCCAGGCAAGAAATCTATTCTAAGATAGAGAAGATCACAGACACAATGCGCAAATGCAGGGCTCGTTTCTACGGTCACTTGTGACGGATGGACGACTCTAGATGGACAAAGCGAATATTTAACAATGTCGATTCAAAACCAAAAAAACAACAGTTCCCTGGTACGTTAACGTCAAGAAAAACTTCCAAGAAATGGGCCTACCACCAGATGACACGCACAAACGAGACATTTTCCGAACAAGCATCGTGACTTTTGGGACTTTTCCGAGATGAGAAATGGACAACCGGTGGAAAGTGTTTGGTTGACACAGCAAGCTAATGAAAACCTACTGGATCAATCGTAAATTGAATAACCGCCTGAATAGTGGAACTTATCGTGGTCCCTAGTTGGCCGATTAGCGAATAATAAATAAATAATACCATGGCCTGAAGAACGAAAGGATGGTACATGGAGAAAGAGGAGAAATGAGGATCTATATAGACAGGCAGAGAAGATCACGGACAACATGCGTAAAAGGAGACCGCATGAGAATGGATGAGAATCGAATAACGAAAATAATTTTTAAAAGTCCTCTCGGCACGCCGGAAGGCGGAGGTAGATTTCACTGGACAAACTTGGGGATAGGCGAAAATAGGCAGAATATGCAGGTTTTCGTAGAAGGATCAGACCTCATTTATTGCGAGAAAGTATTTTATAATTGGAGCTTAATAAACTTTGTTTTTCGTCATTTTATGCATATTTTAAACATTTTATTGTTTTATGGGGACGGTAACCTTCTTGTCATTTGGGGTCCATTTTTATACTTGTGGTCACACTGTCCTTATGCAAGATTTCGACACTGATGTGTAACTATGTAACGGTCTGTTACTTCTTCACGCAAAATTATATCTCCCGCAGAGATTTTAGTTGGTTCCTCAGTTTAGGGGCTGCGACAACGCGGTCATGTAACCCCGTGTACTTTGGGTGAGTGTAGAATCTGTCTGATAAACGGTGTGAATTGTGATGGCTGTATTAGTCTGTAATTCAGGTAAGGACTGCAGACGGAAAATTTCAAGCAGTAGTTCCTAATGTTGCTACCAGATACTACCGTTAACGACACCTAGCTGTGAACTTGGCTACTAAATGCCACCGCAACCAGCAACTCGCAACGAACGTTGGAACTTCCCCTCCAAAGGAAAGCATACTGAGGGATTTTTAGCGCTCTTAGAAAATCCGACGACTTCGGCCGGCTTTGAACCCGCGACCTTGGGCATAGAAGTTCAGCATGCTACCAGTTACGTCACCGAAGCCGCTTCACACTTAGATGGAAATCTAAATCTGATCTCGTGCAAGTGCGTTGTCATGGCGACGTCTGATGGCTCATCCCTCATCAATTTAGTAGTGTTGCCATGGTAACCTCTGATAGCTCTTGGCATTTTCTTATAATTCCGAAATCATTTTTCTCATCCCTTGGCGTAATGGTGGGTCATATCAAAAAATCTTTCAGACAAAAGTTTTAGGTAATTATTAGGGGATTATTGTCCATTTTGTACGGTTTTGATATTGTGCCTATTAAGAGAGATAGGATCAATGTTTCCCGAAAAACCCACTTATAGCAATATTTCACTTTTTCGAAAAAAGCCCCCCCCCCCCCCATTTTCACCCCCTTCGACCGATTTAGCCCAGTAACGAACTCGACCGAGATTTTATAGGTATACATATTCGGTAAACAAATCAAAGTGATTGGTGCAAAATTACGGTAGTTATCGTGTCCACAAGAAACTGATATACATATATATACACATACATAAATTATATATAAACTTTTGAACTGACGGTGGTTTTGGGGTCTGGGGGATGTGAAACGCGAAGATATGTCGAAATTTTCCGGAAGTCGAAACATGGTACCCATTGCAATAGTTAGCTTTCTAATGAAATCTACCTCATTACATCACCAAGCTAAAGGCGACTACAATGTGGGTAGAAGAAACGAGAAAAGACACGTAGGAAGTTGGCGTACTCCCATAAGACATCTGGAATAGGGCTGTGCTTCGAACTAAAATTGATAACTTCAAGGGGTTAAAGGAAGACCCAGTACCAAGAATACCTGGTCAGAGGAAAGGAGGAAGAACCACAGTGAAAGGATGGAGATATTCTGGGTGAAGAAAAAGGAACTAACCAGCAAATCAATTGTTTCCCGTGGTCCACAGTAGGCCAAAATCTAAGAAAGAAAGAAAGAAAGAAAGAAAGAAGAATGATAATAATAATAATAATGCAACAAGCATTCGCTTCTCTTTCCTTTTCCTATCCCTCTCTCTTCCTCCCTCAGAAGTGTTGAAATTGCTAGAGATTCACCGATCACCAGGCATGCTGTAACTGATTGCATTATGCTCCTACAGTGTTTAATAGGAATACTGTTGGTACATCGAGGTGGCCTACAGGGTTTCTGATATCTCAGAGATATGTAGGGGGCATAAATTGATCGAATAGTATTGAAAAGGTGGGAATTTCTACCAAAAAAAATTTCGTCCCATCGTCTGGAACGTTGTTACTCATAAAACAGGGATGTCCAGTCATTTTTAGCGGCTTCGGTGGTGTAGTTGGTAGCATGCTGAGCTTCTATGCCCAAGATCGCGGGTTCAAACCCAGCCGAAGTCGTCGGATTTTAAGATCGTTATAAATCCCTCAGTATGCCTTCCTTCGGAGGAGAAGTAAAGCCGGCGGTCCCATGTCGTAGATTTATGGCATGTTAAAGAACCTTCCACTAATTACACCTGTGTGAAGCTAAATTATATAGGTTAAGAATGTAAACAATGCTCTTAGGTTCCTACGTTCGTTGCCAGGAGCTGACTGCAGTGGCGTCTAGTAGCTAAGTTCTGAAATAGTAGTCGTTGTTGGTGGCGTTTGGTGGCAAAAGTAGGAACTATTTGAAAAATTCAAAGTCTGCAGTCCTTACTTGAATAAAAAAAACAGATAATACACACTAATACAGTCATCACAATCAACGCCGGTTATCAGACAGATTCTACACACACCCACAGTACACGGGGCTACATGACCGCGTTGTCGCAGCCCCTAAACTGAGGCACCAACCAACCAGTCATTTATACTGTTTTACAAAATGATAACAATTCTGTCTGTCATAACTTGTAATGAAAACACCATTATTCCGGTTCGTTCAACAGAATTCTAATTGCAGAACGGATCACAGGAGAGGAGAGCCTCCGTGGCTTAGGCGGCAGCACGCCGGCCTCTCACCGCTGGGTCCGTGGTTCAAATCCCGGTCACTCCATGTGAGATCTGTGCTGGACAAAACGGAGGCAGACAGGTTTTTCTCCGGGTACTCCGGTTTTCCCTGTCAAAATTTCATTCCAGCAACACTCTCCACTATCATTTCATTTCATCTGTCATACATTTCATCATTGCCCCCAGAGGAGTGCGTCAGGCCTCGGCAGCCGGCACAGTTCATATCCTCGCCGCTAGATGAGGGATTCATTCATTCCATTCCTGACCCGGTCGGAGACTGGAAGCAGGCTGTGGATTTTCATTTTCATCACAGGAGAGCTTGTGTTCGTGAGCACTTTTTAGTTCGTATGACGAGAGCACCAAAATTCATTTAAAGAGCACCAGGTTTAAAACGCCTGCTTAACATCATCCTTCCCAACGGCGTTTAATATAGGACTGGTCGAATGGGCACTAAACTAGACGCTATAAATAGTCTAATATCCTCATACAGGGAATTGACTATCAGCTGCAGCGTGAAGTGCCGGCGTTGGAATTCGAGTTTGGAGTAGGAAAGGAGTGCGTATTCGGCTGTAATGTCATCGCCTGCTATGTTTAAAGTTACGAAATCGAATCCCGACACAGTCGGTTGGTTTTCGAGAGAGTTGTCAGACGATTTACTGGCACGTTAAAGATATATTCAGGGGAAAATTCCGGCACCCTACGTTTGGAAAGTCGCAGTAGTTAAAACGGACGTAAATCCCATAACATTTATATTATTACTAGCAGAAGTACCCATTCTTCGAAGGGTCTTCGGTATTAATAACCAGATGTTATCAATTGAGCTACTGTTGCAATGTTTAGGGGCTTGGGACCTGTTTGTTGGCAAAGAAAAATTATTAGTTCAAATGTGCTCTCAAACTAAATTTACCTAACGTGTTCTTCCTGGCGTGAAAATAAAATTGAAAACTTCGTAGAAGAATCGCAATACACGTCACATACGAACTGACCCTAACCGTTGTGTCAAGTGCCCAACTACAGGAAGACCCCTTTTATAAATTATAAAGGCTTGTGGTGCATGAAAATTCAGTGTTTTTAACCCCCAATGGCCCAAATTCCTAAAATCAGCAAAGAACAGTCTACTATTTCTATTCAGGAATTTTTGAAAATAATGTTGATGTTTGGAGATATAATAGACCTTCTGTACGACATATCGCACGTGTAAGTCGTGTGAAAAAAAATCCAGGGTACTCCATTTGCAACCTTTCACAGAAATGTAATAAATGGAGTGGCCTTACTTATTCCAGAAATAGATGGAAAGTTGGATGCCACCTCTTGAGATACTGTTGTCATGGTTAGTGGCTTGCATTCCTTCTTTAGTTTATTAAATGAAATTAGTTTTCTGGGAATATCTAAGAAACTGTTGGGTTTAGAGCCTTAAAATATAGTTTTCGGGGACCCTTTACGGCTCTTGAGGGGCCCCGAGTTTTGTTTCTGACCCCAAGGGTTTGAAAATGAGCTTTGTCTCTTCGTTGTACGCCATAATAATGATAATAATTAAAAGAATAATACTAATAAAAATAATAATAATAATAATAATAATAATAAAACAAAATAGGGATAGGGATATAATAGACCTTCCGGACCATACCCGCACGTGTAAATCGCGTTAAAAATTCTAGATTACCCCTTGACCCCTTAAGCGCATTATATGTATTGATGAATATTTCAGCTTAATTTGGATCCGTTATAACCTTATTGCCGTGTGCAAACCTTCACAGTAATGTAATAAATGGAATTGTATTGCGTCTTACAGAAATAGATGGACCTCTGAGATTCTGTTGCCATTGTTACCGGCATGCATTCCTTCATTAATTTATTAAGTGAAATTAGTTTTTTGGGAATATCTCAAAAACTGTTGGTTTTAGGGCCTTAAAATGTGGTTTTCGGGGTCCTTTTAGGGCCCCCGAGTTTCGTTTCTCACATTGAGGGGCTGAAAATGAGCTTTGTCTCACGCTTATTTCAGCATGTATTTTAAGGGGGTAGACCCCCTGTTATGAGAGGTACGGAGAAGAGTTACATCAATGATTAGTGCCGTGCCTCTGATGGATATCTGTATCAAATTTTACGTTAATCCACCCAGCCGTTCTCGAGTTATAAGGACACAAAAAATTGTCCACAGACAGACAGACAAAAATATATTTTTGCGTGCATCCGTCACAAAACAGTCTGAAACGGGCAAAAATGTCAAATTTTCGTAGAAAAGCCGAAAAATCAGACAAACATTCATTTTTATATAATAGAGAAGGGATATAATAGACCTTCCGTACCACACCCGCACGTGTAAATCGCGTGAAAAAATTCTAGAGTACCCCTTGACCCCTTAAGCGCATTGTATGTATTAATGAATATTTCAGCTTAATTTGGATCCATTATAACCTTATAGCCGTTTGCAAACCTTCACAGTAATGTAATAAATGGAATTGCATTGCGTCTTACAGAAATAGATGGACCTCTGAGATTCAGTTGCCATGGTTACCGCCATGCATTCTTTCATTAATTTATTAAGTGAAATTAGTTTTCTGGGAATATCTCAAAAACTGTTGGTTTTAGGGCCTTAAAATGTGGTTTTCGGGGGCCCTCCCCGAGTTTGGTTTCTCACATTGAGGGGCTGAAAATGAGCTTTGTTTCACCCTTCTACGCCTATTTCAGCATGTATTTTAAGGGGTAGGGCCCCTTTTATGAGAGGTACGGAGAAGAGTTACATCAATGATTAGTGTGGTGCCTCTGATGGATATCTGTATCAAATTTTACGTTGATCCACCCAGCCGTTCTGAAGTTATAAGGACTCGTAGAAGTTGTCCACAGACACACACACAGACAGACAGACAAAAAATTTATTTTTGCGCGCATCCGTCATAAAACAGCCTGAAACGCGCAAATATTTCAAAATTCCGTTGAAATTCAGAAAAAACAGACAAACTTTCATTTTTATATATAGAGAGATTATTATTATGATTATTATTATTATTACTATCTAATAACCAGTGATGACGCTTGCCTGTAAATGAAACTAATGTGACAGAACTTTCCAGCGTGTCTTTTTTGTTTTCATTTGGACTACAATTTTCGAACACTTCACTAAAGTTCTACACAAGCACAGCAGTTTTGCGATTACCCAGAAATTGGCCAAAGCAGCATTAACGCAGAAGCACAGATTGTTCTTACACAGTTAAGTTAAATCTCCATCTGTCCACTTCGTAGTGTAGCATGGCAGTCGCCCCGGAGTTCCGGGTTCGATTCAAGACTCTGCCAAGAAAATGTAAATCTGATATGAGGGTTGGAACGGGGTACACTCAGTCTCGTGAGGCAAAACCGAGAAGAGGCGGGTTCGAATCGCACCTCAGCCATCCTGGAAGTGTTTTGGCATGGTTTCCCCACTTCTGTATGTATCCATGTCTACCCCTTCATTATTCCCGTTTCTAACGGGGTCAGGGATGAGATGCGATGAAATTGTGTGTGTGGCAGATGGTTTTTACGTCCGGATGCCCTTCTGTGGTTTCCCACTTATACTCCAGGCAAATGTTGGGATGGTTCCTAACTCAAGGCCAAGGCCGCCTCCTTCCCAATTCTATCCCCAGTTTACAAGTACATTCATTACCTTAGTACAACCATCACATTAACACAGGCAATCACAAACATTCCACACACACCCAAAATTCAAGGGTCTGCATGATCGCGATGTCGCAGCCCCTAAAATAAGCAACAATAATAAACATTCATTCATTTCATTCGGATACTCATACTATTCTAAATATCTGAAACAAGCTAATATTACGCGTCATGATTTTTTCTTAATAATATACAGGGTGTCTCAAAAAATGTACTAACACTTTGAATGACTATAAAATGACTATTTATGAACATAGATACAAGTTTAAGGGCTTCAATTATAGAGGAGACATGTAATTAAAGACTCATGTTCGCAAATGTTCAAATTGATGACCGTCAGTGTCCAGACAAAGCTGATAACGTGAAGCAATGGATTCGCAAACGTTACGACAAAGTTCATTTGGAATTTCGTGACATTGTCTGTCAATTTCCAATTTCGTGTTGGAATGTAGGATTTTCAGCGCAGACGCTTCATGATACGATGGACGCTATCTTTTGAGATGTGTGTCTGTCAAGCCGTTTGTCGTAGTGATTTCGGTGGGGATCGAGTGAGGGTTTCCTGCACCTGTTCTTCTTTGGTAGGACTGGTGGATGTCCGTGGTCGTCCAGAACGTTTCTTGTCGACGTTATGAACGGTTCCATCTGCTTCAAATTTATCTCTGATGCGAGCAATGGTCCGGTGCGTTGGTGGCGGTTTGTCGACTTCCTGGACACTGACGGTGATCAATTTGAACATTTGCGAACATGAGTCTTTAATTACGTGTCTCTTCTATAATTGAAGCCCTTAAACTTGTCCTTATGTTAATAAATAATCATTTTATAGACATTCAAAGTGTTAGTACATTTTTGAGACACCATGTATAATACGTTTTTAATATCTGTATTCTCTCAGCATTGAAATAGTCGCAGGGCGTACCACCTGGAAACCAGCACCGGTTCTACATAGCAATGCATTCAACTGAGTTGCTATTCTTCTTGAACGAGGTATCAGTACTGTACGGTATCTGTTATTGTAGGCTATATCATGGCAGTTCGCTGCGTGTGGTTACAGTATATTGACACTCGGTTGAAATTAAAATACCTATGAATAGCCGGCTTCGGTGGCGTAGCCGGTAGCATGCTGAACTGCTATGTACAAGATGCGGGTTCAAATCCGGATTTTTAAGAGCGTTAAAATCCTTCAGTATGGCTTTCTTCGGAGGGGAAGTAAAGCCGGCAGGCACGTAAAATAACCTACCACTAAATATTGGTAGTGTGTAGCAAAATTTGTAGGTTATATTTGGCTAGTTAGAAACACTCGATCAAGTTCCAACGTTCGCCACTAGGTGTTAGTGACTAACTTCTGGTAGCCAAAGTTGGAACTACTTGAAATTGAACTTGTAGGGATCCCTCGGGTGTTCAATCAAAAATATCCAGCTATGGCCATTGGCTGAAATTCATATATAATTAAAAAATAGGTAAAATAGTGTATTCCACCTACACTGAAGAAAATGGAAATTGCAACACCCAGAAGGAGTAGTGCTACATTGCTGCAATTGAACATGCAGGACGAGTGTTCGGTTGTGATTCGATGATTACACTTTCAGGTCCCTCTGACCGCAAGTTTGGACAACAATCAATACAAATGTGCCCACCACGAGCTGCAATACATTGATGAATTCGGCGAGGCATGGAGTCAATAAGGCCCTGGATCGCTTCCTGAGGAATTGTGGCCCATGCTTGCTGCACTGCACGGGTCAGTTGTTCCAGAGTTGTGGGTGGCTGAGGACGGTTGGCCAGTTGTCGACCCATCATGTCCGACACATGCTCAATAGGACTGAGGTCCGGGGATCTGGTGGGCCATTCTAAGGTTGTGATGTCGTGGAGAGCATCTCTGGAGATGCGTGCAGTGTGAACCCGGGCATTGTCCTGCTGAAACATTCCATTAGCAATGTTCGCCATCATAGGGACAACCACTGGATTGAGTACCCTATCAACGTACTGTCGAGCAGTCATAGTGCCCTCAAGCACTAATTGTGATTTCACATTAAAGCCAATAGCTCCCCAGACCATAATGCTTGGTGTTGGCCCTGTGTGCCTCTCGACAATAAGGTCTGGGCGGCCCCTCTCCCCAGTACGTCGGCGCACACGATTCCGGCGATCACTGCGGGCAAGACAGAAGCGCGATTCATCACTAAAGACGACCCTAGGCCATTCGTCAACCCACGTCGATCGTTCTCGACACCAGGCCAGCCTTACACGTCGCTGTTGTGGGGTCAATGGAACACCTTCTGCAGGGACACGGAATCGTAAGCCAGCTCCACGCAGGCGATTACCAACTGTTGTGTAACGTGGGATGCCACAGCTGCTCGAATTTGCGCTGCTGTTGCATGGGGTTCCATCCGGGCCATCCGAATGATGCGGAGATCCTCTCTCACAGTTGTCTGTCGCGCTGGGCCTGTGCCAGGTCTACGAGTGTGGGTACCTTCATTTGACCACTGCTGCCATGCACGTTGTACCGTAGATGCCTGTCGGCCAACACGTGCAGCGTCAGTCCTTAGCGATAATCCAGCCTCACACAGCCCAATTATCCGAGCCCTCTCAAACGGCGACATTTGTTGATAGCGTGCTCTTCTCTGTCGTCGAGGCATGTTTGACAGGGAACACTTCACTGCACAGACTGCAAGTCAACTACGCTGCACCAGAGTCCGTATACTGGAGTTGATTCCTCCGCGACCAATCACGTGGGGAGACCTGTAGCAACAATCCAATGGGTCTGAAACTTTGATCGTTTACATACCTACATGGCATTGTTCCATATCTTGAAAATCAACACAAACGACCAATGCCTTCATGGTGTTGCAATTTCCATTTTCTTCAGTGTATGTCAATATTATATTGAAAGAACATTGAATAACATTTTACGGAAACGGCTATTATTTCATTAGTTTTGAACTTCATGTTTTTTTTTAATTTTCGTGAAATATTCCAATGTAACAGTTCTGAATTTTAATCAAATTTAGAATATATATTTTACCGTGGATATAACCGTTCTTCAAATACTGTAGTATCAAAATAGACAGTATCTTTTGTTTCTGATTCTAACATTATTTTAAGCAGATTTCAGCTACTATTTGAAGGTTATACAACGGATACTTCATTTTTTTTTGTAGTGATTTTTTTTTTTGCCCACTTTCATTTATGAAAAAAAAAAGGGCTGATGAGGTCACCTTTTTTCCGTGTGTGTGTGTACTCCTAATAAAATCTAAACGGCTGAAGCGATTTCAATGAAAGTCGGTAAGTGCATACTACTACCTCGTCCGACCTCGACCATGCATTTCAAATGTTAATGCTTTTCACCAATCCAACATGGTGGCAGCGAGAAATATTTCAATGGCTTTCTATATCTCCGCAACAGTAACAGATATCACCATCAAATTTTGTATGGTGATAGATGAACTTCTAGTAGTACACTCTATGTTGCATTCATAAACCTGTTAAGTACAAAACGAACATGGTGGCCAAGTAAATTTGAAACCTTTAAATAGACTTTTCTCGCGATTTAGTCATACGAGCGCAGTGAAACTTGGTAGGCCTACTGCAAATGTTTATACAAATTGTAATGCACTGATATCTAATTTATTTCAATTGATTACATAACCTCAAGATGGCGGCTGTGCGAAATGTAAAAAATTAAGGTTTTATTTGTTGTGTCCTAATCATGCGATCAGAGTGAACGTTTGAATAATGAACCTACGCCAAAATATTCACCTAATGGTACATAACGATATGGCCTACAAATATAAAAATCAAACATGGCGACCATCCGAAATATTTAGACGGCTCTCAATATCTACGAATCGACTGCAGCAATCAAACTAATTTTTTTTATGTTTATAGGTGAACTTAGGTTCAATAACCTGGTGAGTACAAAACTAACATAGCGGTGACACGAAATTTAACTATTTAAATGGATTTTTCTCGCGACTTTTCGTCCGAACGCTGTGAAACTTGCCACAGTAAATCTTCATACAAACCTTAATATACTGACATCTAATTAAATGGAATTTTATGAGAACTTAAAAATGGCAGCTGTGCAATTTTTTAAAATCTCGATTTCATTTCTTGTGTCCTAAGTAAGACCAGTAGGATATATGAAAATAGGCTTTCTTCACAGAACTGTTGCTTAATTTTATTTATAGATTGTTAATGTTTAAATTCTGTTGATGCTCTTACCTTAATGCAAATGAAAATCCACAGCCTGCTTCCTGTCGACCGACCGGGTCAGGGAATGAAATGAATGAAGCCCCCATCTAGTGGCGAAAATATGAACTGTGCCGGCTGCCGAAGCCTGTCGCGCTCCCCTGGGGCAATGATTGAATGAATGACATGAAATAACAGTGGGGAGTGTTGCTGGAATTAAATTTGTGACAGTGAAAACAGAGTACCCGGAGAAGAACCTGTCTGCCCCCGCTTTGTCCAGCAAAAATCTCACATGGAGGGACCGGGATTTGAACTATGGACCCAGTGGTGAGAGGCCGGCGTGCTGCCGCCTAAGCCACGGGGGCTCCGTAGTTTAATGTTATAATAATTTAATTTTAGCTGAGGATGGTTACAAGTTGCCCGAAACTAGTAGGCTACTGTCACTTACATGGAATATACTATTGTAGCTATTCATAGGTATTTTAATTTATATGTCCATACCTCATATTTTGTTATCCGTATTATGCACTTCATATCAATGCGTACTCTGTTGTAATGAATTAGTATGACTACTAAGTCCATTAAACACAAGAGACATAAATTCTAGTCATAACATTAAAAATCTTGTTTAAAACATATTTTAAACCGAACTTAAAATTGCGATGGTGAGTAAGTGTAAATAATCATGATTATAACAGGGAGTATTGTAAAGAGGAATAGATGCTACATTATCGTATCGAAGTTAAGGTTCTTGATCCTCGATTAGCTCAGCCATTGAAGGATTTTATAATAAGAGTTGAAAAGGAATACACTCGGCCATGTGAGGATATCTGAGAGGTGAGGTGGGTTTCTATTTCACTCTCAGCCACCCCAGACGTGGTTTTCCACTTCAACTCCTGATGCATGCCAAGATGGTTCCTAATTCAAGCCACGGCTGCGTCCTTCCCAATCCTGGTTTCAATTACCAGTACACACACAATCGCACAGGTATGTAATCGCACACAATGTACACGTTACTGATGATCACGATGCCCTAAGGCCCTAAAATTAAATAATAGTAATAGTAATAATAGGCCTAATAATGATTGTAATGGTAATACTAATAAAGCTTCCTGGTGTAAGTCTTTTGAGATGCCGACATCTAGCAACCTACGTGTTTCACCACCTCGTGTTGTAGCTGCTAGCGTACTTCTGTCACCATAGAGGTCCGGGTTCGATCATCGGCTCTGCCAAGAAAATTTAATTCTGGTGTGAGGGCTGGAACGGGGTACATTCGCCCTCGAGAGGCAAAAATGAGAAGAGGCGGGTTCGATTCCCACCTCAGCCTTCTTGGAAGTGATTTTCTGCGGTTTACCCGACTTCTACTCCAGGCAAATGCTGGGATGGTTCCTAACTTAAGGCCACGGCCGCCTCCTTCTCAATCATATCCCCACTAGTGCAGCTATTACAACACAGGTCATCACACAAATTCCACACACACCCAAATACATGGGGCTATAAGACCACAATGTAGTAGCCCCTTATATAAGCAACAACAACAAACGTACGTGGTGTTTTTGATTGGTAGGGGCAGTTGGCCTCTCAAAACAATAAATCATCATCATCGTCACCACACTCTCTCTCTCTCTCTCTCTCTCTCTCTCTCTCTCTCTCTCTCTCTCTCTCTCTCTCTCTCTCTCTCTCTCTCTCTCTCTCTCTATCTGGTTACAGGATCTTTGCAAGCGCATCAAGAGATTTAATACTTAGTTTATTAGGTAATCATTTTAAGTATTGTTATTTAATGTGATGTATTGTAATATTATTTAATGTAATGCTATTTAATGTTAAAGAGCGGATTGCATCCAACAAATGAGACTTCTCAGCCCTATGCATAGGCCTACAATCCTCAAATACAGTAAGCAATCAATCAATCAATCTCTCCGGGTAACATGAGTAAAATTAATATTAATTCTGATCCTTCTTTGATTGCGAGCTTCGTAATGTTTTAATAGTATTATCATCGTCATCATGGTCATAATCATTATTGCAAATGTAACATGCTTCTTCAGATCAATGATTGTAGTTTCAAGTTTTTGGAGCCCCTAAGGTCGGGAGTGCAAAACTAAACTATTGAATGCGGAAGTGATAATAGTTTCTCCGCGAATGTACAAGTATGACTTTCAATGCAAGCCAGTTTTAAAAGAGAAAGTAGTCTTGGAAATGCATTCAGATTATTTTAAAAGGGAATGTATTCGTGGTTATACAGCCTGATTTATATTTGATTAGTTGAGCCGCTCCGCCTCCAGTAGCACTGAAGATCGACGTTGGATTCCTTAATATAATTTTATTCCTCCATTAACCTTGCCAGTCAGGATTTCGTTTCATCTTTTAGAGACGACGAGTGCGGCATTACAGACAATTCGTAAGAGAAAATGTAATCTTGTGACTGAAGCCTATTTAGTTTGCAACATCTTTGTCATCAGTCTTTGTAAAAAGCACTATTCCACACTCGCCTACTCGTACTGTGTGGACTCAACGTCAGGAATGCAGGAGATTCGAATTCGAGGCCAACACACCTCCTATACATGTCGCAGCGTTGTGAAGTTCTTAGATCCAGCCCTGATTATATCACTCATTAAAGAGGGCGAAATTGTTGATTGAGCGATTATTTTACCTAAACTAGTCGATTTATTTATTTATCTATTTATCGTATGGCTTTTAGTGCCGGGAGTGTCCGAGGACATGTTTGGCTCGCCAGAGTAGGCGGTAGTTGCTTCAAGCGGACACCATAGGGTGAGCTACAAGTTCCGTTCAGTTTCAAGTAGTTCCAACTTTCGCTACCAGATGTCACTGATACCTGGTTGTGAACGTTGGAACTTGGATAGAGCGTTCCAACGAAATCTAACCTAGCAATTTAGCTTCACACAAGTTTAGTCTGTGGAAGGATCTTTTACATGCCATAAATCTATGACATGGGACCGCCAACTGTACTTACCCTCCGAAGGAAGGCATACTGAAGGATTTTAACGCTCTTAAAAAATCCGAAGACTTCGGCCGGCTATACTTAAATGGTGAGTCTCCTTTTCAAAAGACAAGTAACTTCGTTACCAAAACTGCCCATTAGTAAGGAACCTTGCCATAGGAGATAAATTGAGAGCAATAAAATAAAATGGAAGGAAGATTGTAGTTTTTTGTGACCGTTATTTACGCGATCATGAACCACGGGACGTCATTTTTACGTGGAATCCTCCAGAGTAATAAAATGTAGGCTGTTTACTGAATAAGTAAATTTCGTAATAATTGGTAACTTTGTAAGGGAACTAGGCTAAAAATGTTTGACATAATACTAAGGTTTTTGTTTTTCGCGTGGATCTAACCAGAACTGCGAGTGTCCGGCGTTAACTGAATTTCATATGTAGGCCTATTGCAGTAATGCAGGATTTCCGCTCCTAATTTTAAAGCAGGAGTATTTTTAACGTATCGAGCAGAGGTTATTGAAAATGTAAATTTGAATACAGTATTCTATGTATTTATGTACTGTACTTTTTGTTATATTGAATGCATCCTGAATGGGAGAAATGTAAGAACGAACTTGGGGTGGGATGAGGGAGGATGACTTTTGGAAGTGTGGTGGAGAACAGGCCATAACCATGACAATATTGAGTGTAGTGATTCCAAATAGCTTCGGAAATACTAGTTTGAAATGGGCGACAAAAGAAGAAGAAAATAAAAAAGGAAAAACACGGACTCTGATTGTCTCAGCGAATGTCGTCAACATGGCCTGCCGATTGGGGAACGGTTGGTCACGTGGTAGTCTCGTTGCATGTTGAGTTGTACTCCGTCCAGCAGTCGCTGTTTACTTCTGGAGAAATGATCCATTCTAATAAATTATTTGCAAATATGCACCTACAGAGTTTAGAAATGACGGGAGAGAAGAATGTGGGTGATGAAAACTAGCAGGAAAGATATTATTGTCAAGAGTAGGTACTCCTCCCTTTTCATAACTTTTACAAGGCAGATTATTGAAAATATAATATTTATGATTCACATCCCTTTCTGGGAGTCGTTACAAGTTGATTTAAATTTCAATTGTTACTGCTGCACCGGAAATATTTGTTTTATTACGTAAATAAAGCATTTTAGCTCGTGTTCATTTTACGATCGGCGCTATGTTACATTGACGTCAGACAGTGCGTCATACCCAAGGAGTAATAAGGAGACGCCCTGTCAGCGCTATAGCATGCGGAGAGTTGAAGCACTGACCACGCCCCCATACTTGCCCGGCTCGAGCGGTAAATTGAGCCTACGGTACCGTAGACTTATTTATTGGTGGGATTTAAGTATGTTTACCAGTAAACGATTTGTGTGTAGGTATAGTACGAAGTTTTAAGGTAGACCTATTATGACGATGGAAATCAAGGAATATGTGTTGATCTTTGCTGGCTAGCGTGAAGTGTACGACAGTAACAATACTTTTCGTCGCAATCGAAAATCCTGTAATCTGCCGTAAAACATTTAATTTTACAATATAAACTAGAGCAATACACCGATCTGAAATATAGTATAGCACCTGGGAATTGAATGTATTTTTACCGGTATGCAGTTTTTATAACCTGTAATTATTGTGGGATTTCAGGCACCAGACACCCATCACTATTCTTAACTTACGGTATACCAAATAATAGGCAAATAATTACCGAGATGCCAGTAGGCCTGCCATTATATTCACGAATGTGTATTAAATAAATTAAACACATTTAAAATGTTAAGGCATGTGAACTAATTGGGTGGAGGCGTTATTGTTTTTATTGCAGGATGTTTTTTTTTTAAAATAGGCCACTTCAGTTCCGGTAACAAATTAAACAATGCCTAGGCTGAGGTTTGTGATTAACACGCTAAAATATGCAAATGATGGCATATCAATCTTCTAACACCCACGAGCAATAAATCTAGAACTCAAGCCACGTTAAAAATAGATTACAGTAATACCGTTCATTAATTGACAAGCAGAATGCAGAAACTATCTCCAGTAAGAAACGAAGGAAAATATCCGTAATTAATTCTTAGCAATCAAAATAATTATATTGGTGGATACATATGCCACTATTTGAACATTTAACGAATGCTACTAGAACAGTACCGTAAGATGACTACTCTAAGGATGAAAACTTAACAAAATAAATGCCAAATAAAGTGCATTTACTTGTGAAATGACATTACTTTGGCAGGTGGGAGTTCTGCTTGTGCAAACATATGCCCCACACGTCGACATTTCGACCCACACGCGAAATATCACCACTTTTAAGTGCGTACGCCACACCATTACATGCTTTTCTTATGGGACTACCGCAATGTTTTGAGCATATGTGAAGGAATAACTTCTGGCTTCACTTCCTTGCCGTTAGGGCCTCTCCTTATTACTCCTTGGTCATACCCGTTGTCACCCGTTGCCAACATGTCCGATACAAAATGCACCACACGACACACGTAACTTTTTAGGTTAGGTTAGGTTAGGTGACGAGTGAAATTTAGAGCAATTTGGCATTAATTTGAAGGCGCTCTTTTGTTTTTCTATACCGGGTGCGAAATAGTACCAAATGCGTGGGGTTGGCATTATTGACTGCTTGACGAAGATGGCTGTCAGAGCTGCAAATTCAACTATATAAGTCGTGATCCTATTTGGGACGGGTGGGCGGGTCTCATACAGCGGAGGAGTAAACATCTATTACTACACCTTCTCCAGATATTTTCCCAGCCATTAATTCAGGTAATTTGCTTCATTTCAGTAGTTTATATATTTTTTTTATAGAAATGAGTACCTACTCTTGAGTTCTAACTCTGTCTCTTGGTCTTTCCCCGGGGTTTTCCACTCTCCCTCCAAAAGAAATGCCGGGATAGTACCTTACCTCAATTCCCGGGGTACCTAGAGTTATTACAGGAATACAGGTTACCAGACACGTTTAACTACACGGGGCGGATGACCAAGATATCCCAAGCTCCTCAAATGATTAAACAAAAACAACATAGCTACACTAGAGCGTAACAGTGTAGTAGTTTAGCTACTCGCTACTCGCCCACACAAAGGTTGACAGAGTTAGATTCCTGGCTAATCTTTATGAGGCCACGTCTAGTGGTTCGAATCACAAACAAATCAAGGTTAAGATCAACTAAGAGTTTTTTTTTTGGCTTTCTTTCATTAATCTAGAGATCTATATTAGAATTTCTGTCCATAAGGCGATGTGCTCAATTCCCTGCTCTTCCAAGAAATGTAAGTATAAGAATTAACCTCACGCTAAATTTAATACATTAATATCAGGTCATGGTAATATCAACTCCTATCTACACAGATTTTAAAATTGTACGCAGCCCCGAATGTTCCTGTAACGAAGGCCCCCAACAGTGGACCATACTATATTTCAGTGTATTGAAGTGAATAGCGAGTTTTTTTTTTTTATTAAACAGTGTTTCCATAGTATGTCACTGTTGAGGTGTTTGGTATTCACTAGAATACATGAAATGAAAATCCACAGCCTGCTTCCAGTCTCCGACCGGGTCAGGAATGGAATGAATGAAGCCCCCATCTAGCGGCGAGGATATGAACTGTGCCGGCTGCCGAGGCCTGACGCACTCCTCACTAGAATACATAAGGAGTTTATTTTAGAGTTATAAGGAACATAGTTTAGAAGTGACCAGTGATTTTGCGCTGTTTTCCACTTCTGCTTGAGGCCAATGCCAGGTTGGTAGTCCCAGTTACAAGTACGGGTTTGATTCCTGGTTCTGTCAAGAAATTTAATTCTGGTCTTAGGGTTGGAACGGGGCACACTCAGCCTCGAGAGGCAAAACTGAGGAGAGGTGGGTTCGATTCCCACCTCAGCCATCTTGGAAGTGGTTTCCCACTTCTCCTCCAGGTGAATACCGGGATGGTTTCTAACTTAAAGCCACTGCCGCTTCCTTCCCAATTCTCACCTGAATTACAAATACCCCCACTCCAATTCAGACATCACAATAACACAGGTTATCAAACAAATTATATTTCTATTCATATACTCACACGGGGCTTAATGATCATTATGTCAAAGTCCAAATTAAACAAAAAAGTTACAAGTACACATACTAGTACGTGGGGCCGGTGGCTATGACATTGCATAAAACATCAACACAACTACATCATCATATTCATGCATTGCAGTGTAGGTTATGTTTTGATCGTTTTGAACTTCGGAAGTATACAGCAGATTCCTTGATTTGACTCTCAATTGCGAGAGAAATTTACCGTGCCGCTGCCTGGTACGTATCAGTGGAATGTACTCACCAGGAGGTGTTGCGTCTTCATTTCTAGTGCGCTGTCTTACTGCCAGGCCGGCATGCCGACCAGCCTCTTATACAGTAGCTCGTGTGCTCACGTGACCATCTTCTCCCACATCAGCTGCTTTGTTTTCCCCCAGTCACGTGACACTCTGACCACCTATTTGTACGAATTGTATTTACAATTTGGGTTTGTTTTGAGGGGGTGGAACAGTGAGATCATCTGCCAAGTTCGGTTTTAATTTTAGGAGAATTTATGTTAGTACAGTACAGCTGGAATGGTTTTGTTCCAAAAACCGTGCCATGGTTTGGAACGGCAAGTCAGAGGGAAAAAAATGTTCCAATAAATGTTGTAGACAATTTTGAGAGGAACAAATTTCTGATTCGCTCTTTGGTGAACAAAACATTTTTTCTATGACAAAAAGTGAAAAAACACTTTTTTGGAAACTTTGGTGCTACCTAGTTTCTGCATTTTAAAACGTATGACATGACCTCAATGAGACAAATTGTAGGTGACAATGTCCTCTACATTTTTTGTGTAAAAAACTTTTCTTTAAAATACGTCGATTCGGAGATACACGCTTTTCAAATTTTCTTTGAGTTTTCCGACAAAATGATCGTGCAAATTATTCTGAAATTTAGAGTTAAGCTTTTCTTGTTCTTTTCTAACGATTTACTAAAAGCCAACCATAGCACGGTTTTTGGAACAAAAGGGGTTTCTTCTGTGCAGCTGTACTGTACTACTGTATGACCCTGTTGAGAAGTTTGGTCTTCTTTCGAAGTTTATTTTTGTGTTAAAATGAACTGAGTTTAGAATTAACCTCCGCTTTTTTTAAAGTATGCATATAATAGGCTAGGCACAGGTAGGACAGTCGTCAATAAACCTTATAAAGCTTACTTTGACTGGTAGTATGTATTATTACTAGCCACAAACCGTACCCAAATGATCGACATACATTGCTGTTGGACATGTTCATTTAATATATATTATTAAATAAATCCCATAGGGAGCGTGATGGCGCAATGGCTTGGATGCTCGTCTTTCACTCGGACGGCCGCGGATCGAATCCCGGTGACAACTGGGCGAAATTTTCACATGAGAAATCACGTGGCGTCAGGAAAAGCCTTCGGTCTTAAATCCCCGGCCAAAACCAAAATGAGTCAGGTTGGCACCGGCGACCCCAATTGTTTGGGATAAGCCGAAGAGAAAATGTAAATTGAATAAATCCCATTGATATTAGAATTGCACCAGAAAGCTGTGGCCGATAATCGTCTTGCATCGTGTATTCGAAAAAGGACCACTTGTCGGGTATTGAGTACAGACTGTTTTTGGATTGTAGCTAATGGATGTTTTAGGTATTCAAGCTTGTTTATCAAATAGAAAGAAACTAACAACTCATTACCTGCAAATATCAACTAAAATACCTGAATCTTGTATGTTGGCCTTAAACTTGCGTTTGGTTCTGAGACAGAACGCATACTAAAGATATTTTAACCCTTTATAGGAAAAACTATTTTTAATTTTAATGTGATTTACATTTTAATTTATTTTAATTATTAGAATTATTAATAATGCTATTTTTTGTTTTAATGTTTATATACCGGTATTTATTTTTAATTTATATTCTTATAAATTAAATTTTGATATTTTTATTGAATTAATTAACTAATTTCGAATTTATTTTTACAATTATTTTCATAATTCTTTTATAGTTATATTTATCATTTTAATTTTATATTTCTTTTATAATTGTAATTTTATTTTAATGATTTTTATTTCGATATTTATATTTTACTTTTACACTTTAATTGTTAATGTTTTTAGTTTTAGTTTTTTTTTTAAATTTTATCCAACACATTACGTCAAGTAGATATGCGTATAATATTTGAAAATAAAAATTCTCCAAAGTTTGGCTTAAAGATTCAACTATCAGCATCTTTGAAAGCATAAACTGTCCTTATGACAGGTGGTTAATATAGAGATTACTATCCCATAAAGGGTTAAACTGGAATATCTTCTTAACTGGCAACTTGTAGCTTCTCATATGCTCGCACGCATGTTCCCATGACTCTTGTTGCAACTCTTCCATGGTAGCAGACATTGCTGTGGCTGTCCCCTCTTTTCTCAGAGGCTTCGTGCTGATTATTCCAGTCACAAGTGCAAACTTGAGGCAATCTCATTGTGTTGGTTTTCTCACTTGTCGTTGAAGAGGAAAGCAGTTCAGCGTCGCGGATATTGAATTCTGACCATTTCAAACCTGTAACTGCTTTCCTTCGAACCTCCGAACTTTATACACTACAAATGCCAAAATGCACACTAATAAGAACAACAAATATATGCATTCTAAAATTATAAAAATTTCGAAATTTCTCGTAAACCTCAACTTTGACAATTGTACTTCGTACAAATTTTCCAATACAACGTCATTAATCTGGGGTTCGGCTTGGAATTGACATTATTATTTGGGGGTGGGGAAATGCGAACTAGTAGCAAAACGTAATTATGTTCGGTAATACCAGAAATTTCACTAAGTACATCATGCTGTCGCTAAACTACCTCGTTGTTGAGGATGAAAGAGGATAAACCGAGTACATCATGCCGTTGCTGCCGGTCCCGTGGTGTTGGGGTAGCGCACCTGCCTCGCACTCGGAGGCCCTGGGTTCGATTTACGGCTCCGTCAGGGATTTTAGAACCTGACGGGGTGCACTAGCCTCGTGAGGAGGTCACGGAGACCAAGAAAAATGGCCGAGGGGACCCGACGCGCTGACCCCCGTAATCAACAGGCCAAATGGTAGCAGTCGCTTGGTAGGCCTGGACTCTTCATGGGCTGTAGTGCCACGGGGTTTGGGATTATGCCGTTGCTTAACTTCCATTTAGTTAAGGACGAAAGAGGATAAAGTCAATATTATCCGTTTATGGTCAAGTAATTTTAAAAGGTCACTCGAAAAAGGCAGTTATTTTAGTCTTTCAAGATACGATTGCCGCTAAACTTGACTGCGCCAGCGTTTGTTGATACTGTAATAGCAGCTGGAGCCTTGGAAGACGAGCTGGGGGACACAGTGCCGTATGCACAAGTCAAGCAGCATTGCGCGCGCTACTTGTGTTAGACAGAAATTATATTGTGAATTGTGAATGGGACAATAATGGGCGTATTAAGAACGACGCGTTTCAACAGCACAGCTAAGCTTAATAGGAGCTCATGTAACCACGGAGAGTAAAAAGTTGAAGGGTTACTGGACGTGAGTTATATCCTTCCCGCGCGACTGTACGTGTTAACTAAGCAAGCTGACAGCATGTCACAAGTAAACAACGAATAGTTTCCACCTCGGCCACCGGCAATCGGATTTTGAAAGGCTAATACCGTATGTAGGCTAAGTCACAGGCTTGTACAGTATTACATTCTATCTGTAATTCTGTAATTCTGCTGTAATTCATTTTCTATGTTAGGTGCAAGTTACTCTTTTGGCTACTACATTACCATATTCAAAATCCCGCGCACGGGAGACCTTAATTTACCACTGTGAACTGTGTAATAGCTAAGTAGGTGAGTTTGGTGGAATGCCTCTTCAAGTATGCTGGGGCGTAAAGGCGCAGCGGTTAAGCTGTTGGCCTCACACCAAGGTGGACTGGGTTCGATTTCCGGTCAATGCATGTGAGATTTTCGAAGTGAAATGCTATGTCCTGTAGTTCGGATTCCACGTAAAAAGGAGGTCCCGTGGCTCATAATCACAAGATTCATGGTCACGTAAAACTACAATCTTCATTCTTCCTTGGTATGGGACGTGAGGTTGAGGCATTAATTAAATGCGACTGAATCAAATAGCAGAGAAGGGTGGCAATATAAATGTTTAAGTTCGACCGGCTAACAGTGCTAAAATCGTATTGGATGCAACCAGGAAATTACAATTATGTTGCAGTGCTGCCAATATTACCATGTATTCACGTCGTAGAGCGTTAGTGACTTTAATAAAGTATACACAGAATAATTGCTGTAATTCATGTTGTTAATGCCTTAACTCTCGCCTCTCGATACTTCTATTCCACGACTCTGATAACCCTATCGCCCTCACCCCAGGACATTTCCTCGTTGGAAGACCAAACACAACTTTTCCTGAACCAGATATGAGTAATGTACGCCTTAGTTTCATCACCAGATGGTAGCAAATCCAACAGCAGCTCCAAGGCTTTTGGAAGATCTGGTTCTCAGACTGCATGTTATATTTGCAACAGAAGGGCAAGTAGTTTACAGCTCGTGGGAGTGTTCAACCTGGCACGGTTGTAATCGTCAAGGACACTTCTCCTCCACTACATTGGAAGCTAGTCCATCATGGAGAAGATAGCCTTGGGAGGGTATATACGATTCGAATTGTCAAAGGGACTTTTCGAAGACCAGTCACTGAATTATGCCCCCTGTATAACCCGCTTGATGAGTCTTAGTCCTATTTACATCTGTCAAAAGGAAAGTATGAGCGCATCGGGGGTTATTGACAGTAGTAGATTGCGTGCTGTTCTTCAGCTGGTGTTACTATATAATGCTATCACTACTAGTGATACTACTACTACTACTAGTATCAAAAATCTAAACATAAATATCTAAGTGTGGACTTCTCTGGTGTCTTACTCTCCCGAACGCTATCACGCACAGTCTTGACACTTCTACCTACAGCTCTAGCCGTCCTTTCCACAGCGTAATGTAATGGAATGATGAGACCTTTGAAAGAATAATAGATTTTCCGCCTTCAATACTGTTTATTTCTATTACTTACAGGGACTAGTTTCGGGGGCTAATACTCCCCCTTCCACAGCCTGTCCAACAAAACTTCACAAAGGAAAAACTTTCCATGTATAAGCTCATACAAAACACATGAAGAATAAAGAATAATGAAATAATAATTATTTACAATCCCGCTCGACTCTCCAAAGAAGATACTTTTATTGGATCACTAAGGCCTAGGGGCATCAGAACTCCTGAATTGGGCCGGTGCTGCGGTCCGCTGTCCTCATTGCGTCATCGTGGGCCACTCTAGTCCCCTTGTTGCTCTTGGTAAACGTCAAGGCGGAAAACATTTGTGGCCGCGTCACGTGCCGCCAAGAACTGCAGTGCGCAGGGCGTGAACAAAAACAAACCGGAATGTGCCTTGCGAAGTCTCTTACAGCTGAGTGTTAGTGACGTTCTTGGGAAAAGGTGGCGGTTCGGGGTTGTGGGAGATGGGAGGCTAAGGAAATGAGAATGAGTGAGGTTTGTTGACGCGCCGTGTATCGCTGTTATGGAGATTGATTAATACATAGAATGAGAGGTGTCAATCTTTAGTATGTTATGAAAAATGATGGGTATGAATAGTGGAATATAGCGGGAATTTTATCTATTACAATATAATTCGTCTATTAATGTTCTGTATAAAATGCTGGTTTCAAATATTATTTAATTAAGATTGTGTGAAGGGTTGAATCTCTGTGCTTTATCAATTTCTATTTGTTCCAAAATATTCATGAGCGTGCCTTTATTTTCTTGATGTAAAATTTCTAAGTCATTGTCTATGGTTGTGAATTTATGCCCAGTTTCTGCCATGTGGTTGTCCATCGCTGGAAATTTATTATGTTTGATGGCATTGACATGTTCCAAAAAACTGGTGTTGAACCCTCTCCCCGTTTGTCCCACGTAATTGGCATTACACTCGTTACATTTAATCCTGTAGACACCTGAATTGCTGTATTTGTTGGTTTTGTTGAGAATATGTGAGTTGAAAAATGTATTATGATTAGTGTTATTGGTTCTGAACGCTGTTTTTATTTTATATTTTTTTAGTACACTAGTAACATTGTATGTGGAATGGTTCACAAAAGTGAACGTTGTGTATGTGGAAGGTTCTTTGTCTTCATTTGCTAATCTGGAAACGGGTTTGTTCTTAATTTTGTTAATTATATTGTTAACATATTTACTATTGAATCCATTAGCTTCGGCAATTTGGTGAATTATTGAAACTTCTTTACGATAATCTACGTCAGATAGTGGGACGTTCAACGCTCTATTGACGAAACATGCGAGTGCTGCTCTTTTATGGGAGCTGGATGATTAGAATCTTGTCTAATTACAGTACTGGTTTGAGTTGGTTTCCTGAATATTTGATAGCGCAGGTGATCTTTATCATGCATGACTAGTAGATCACGGTAATTTATGGAACTGTTTATTTCATTTTCTGACGTGAATTTAATGTTGCTGTTTATTTGGTTCAAATATTGCAAAAGTTGTTCTATTTTCGTTTTAGAGTTGTCAAGGATTACGAAAACGTCATCAACATATCGTCCCCAAAAGAACAAACCATCCTATTTGTTAATGATTGATTCGTATTCCAGATTATCTAAGAATATGTTAGCTACTATTCCTGATAAAGGAGAACCCATGGGGAGGCCTTCTTTTTGTTTATAGATTTTCTCATTAAAACTAAATTGGTTGTTGTTTAGGATGAATGTTAAGATGGTCAAAAATTCAGAGATCTCAACTTGTGTTAAATCACTATTATTCTTTAAGTTGTTCTCAATAATATCAATGGAGACGGCAATCGGTATGCTTGTGTACATGTCTTTTATGTCTATAGTGTGTAAAGAATGCGTTCTGGTAAGTTTTAGTTTATTAGTTAATTCACATAAATGTATTGTTACGTGCCACCCCCTTAGTGGCACTTACGTTAACTGGATTACGGTGGGCGAAACACAAACAGAATTGTTCCTTTAACGAAATATAATTTTATTGCAGCCCACAAACATACACAGTGCACATACACACACACACACACACACACACACACACACACTGAGTCTAACTTCAGAAAACACTACTGGTCACTATTAGTTTCCACATTTATCCTCACACCACTGTCCTCGCTATTTATGTTTTCTCTGTCCGTGAGGCGTTACAGTGTTCCAGCTTACACTCACACGTACAGTCTACACAGGTTCTCTGGTTCTCTACAGCCTTTCCGCTGCCACTTTACTTACTTCCAGAGTCCACTTGCTGCTCCTTGTGCGCTCTTGCTCGTCCCGTGTCGATCCTACGACCACGTATTCCACGAAGCACCGCGACACCTCCAAGCACTCACAGTCCTGACTCAAAGTTGCGCCCTGGCAGACAGGCTTCCACTCTGTTACCGTAGACGTCCAGTAGTAATCGCTGTACTGCTGCGCACTCACTCGGCCACATTTCAATACACACTAACGCTGACCAATACACTGTCCAATACACTCCAATACACTGCCTCCTCGCCGCGGCTCGCTGGTTTATATGGGATCAGTCCCTGGCCTAGAAAGTTCGAAATGTCACAACCCATTGCCGCATTGAGTCTGTTCTGGTTGGTTCCACATCCAGAATTTTCGCGTATTCTCTGGCCGGCTCGCACTGACTCACAGGTGCCTTGTTAATGTATGGCCGTGAGAGGAACCGAGAGGGTGTGGGCACTCTCTCCCTCCCCCTGCGGGGTTGGTCCAAGGCCACTAGACTGTCACACTGCACCTCCCCCCGGGAGCCTCCTGCCAGCCCGCGGCAACACGCAACAGTATCGAATTTCTAAAGGATGCATTAGCCTTGAGTTTGTAATGTGATTTAAGAAATGAACGAGCAAATTGAGCGAGTTTATACGTCGGACTATTTCTGAAATTGACTATTGGTCTGATAGGAATGTTATCTTTATGTATTTTAGGTTGTGCTCTTAATGTTGGTAATTTAGGGTTCATATTGACCATTTTGTTTTTTTGTTTTTCATCAAGGATGAATAAGGTGTTTTTCAGGAGCTGTTTAAGTTTACTTTGTAAGCATTGGGTGAGGTCTTTTTGATTTATCTCAAAGTTGGGATTAGTAAGAAAATCTTCTTTTTTTTTATTAATATAATCATTCTTCTTAATAATGACTGTGGTGTTGCCTTTGTCTGCTTTAGTTAGGATTAACTGGTTCTGTTCTATTTTGGTTGATAAACTTTTGCAATCTCTTTGAAGTTGTAAATCCATTCTATGTTCCTTCTTATGTTGAACAATTTTCTTGATTTTCTTGTTGACTTCATGCCGTGCTCCATTTTGTTCATCTTGAGGCAGTCGTTTAATAGCTGCCTCCGATTCAGCTGTCAGTTTGGTTAGGTTGTGTGCATTATAGTTAGATATCCAATTATGCTTCATACCTTTTTCTAGAATTTGTAATTCGGATTGGTTGAATACGGTGTATGTTGGTTTTGGGAAAATGTGTTTTGTGACGGGTCGTACATTAGATTCCTCCTGGTTACTCCTAACGAGGTTATCAAATTTCTTTTCTAATGTTGCCGTTTTTTTGCTGATTTGGTATTGCAAAGTTTGGTGTAACTGGATCATGAAATCATCCCATTCTTTATCTTTGGACATATTAGCTGCTAATAAGTGGGTGCGGTAGAGTTTATTGTTAATGTGATTCTTTTTAATGTAGAGGAATTTTAATTCTCGTTGAATGATACTGTGATTGACAATTTCTTGAGTCCTACGTTCGTAATCATTGTTGAACTTTTTACGTTGAAAAGTTGCTTGATGTCTCGGTGCTAATTTATTATTCCTACATTTCTTCATGAAATCTCTGTCCTTAATTACACTGGAAAGCTTCAGTCTGAGATCTTTGTATTTGAAGCGTAACCTCTTTGCTTGGCATGCCGTTTGATTCATAATGTCGATTATTCAGGTCCGTATTGACGTAACTATAACTTTGAAAGAATAATAGATTTTCCGCCTTCAATACTGTTTATTTCTATTACTTACAGGGGCTAGTTTCGGGGGCTAATACTCCCCCTTCCTCAGCCTGTCCAACAAAACTTCACAAAGGAAAAACTTTCCATGTATAAGCTCATACAAAACACATGAAGAATAAAGAATAATGAAATAATAATTATTTACAATCCCGCTCGACTCTCCAAAGGAGATACTTTTATTGGATCACTAAGGCCTAGGGGCATCAGAACTCCTGAATTGGGCCGGTGCTGCGGTACTGCTGGAGTCCAAGAGCAATGTAGATCGCGGATGGTGCGGGGGTTACCAGTCCGTATACATTGGTCGGTCATTTAATAATATACGTACCTTAATATGTACCAAATACAACGGGGAAAATGCAACGAGTTTGCTCTAGCTTCATAATATTTCTCAACAACTAAGTTATACGAATTAATTGCCGGGCTTCACTATGCACAACAAAAAGTTTCCTTTTAGCGGGTCGAGAAATTAATTAACTTCGTCCACTACACAATGGACTGTTAGAGAAACAACTTTGATTACTCACTCATTCGCAACGACGCACTGGTCTTGGAGGTAAATGGCGGTGAATCAGACGTCCTCTGATGGGGTCTCGTTAGGATGGGAGTAGGTTAAATTAGAATTGCGAAACTACGTAGTCAATTTGTAAATTTCACTCAGTTATTCACCCAAAACAGTCAATGCATTTGGAAAGGTTGATGAAAAATGTTCTTCAGATGGGTAGTAGCGCTGTTAGGTGGAGCAACTAAATGTCCATCGGTTCATAAAATAACATAATAGGACCAATCCACTTATCAACAAGAAGCATATTCCGGACTCCCGCCCCAACCCCTCCCTCTGAAATATTTTTCCCATTAAAAATACTGCAAACGCTTAGGCTATGCGTGTCGTATCAGGAATGCATTATACCAATATTTGTCACTACGTGCTGATCTAAGCTGGTCAGTTCCGACCTAGCTATAAATAATTACACTACCCCGAAGCTCCAAACTACCGGTACCCTCCGGTTTTAGCTCATTTGCAGCCTTCCCCAACTCCAATACCAGGGACGCGACTGCTCGGGTCTATAGGTAGGCTAAGTGGAGTAAATTAGAATGTATGCAAAGTTCTTAACACGCATACAAACTAGATATAAGCTGCACGTGTTCAGTAGCCTATAATGAGTTGCTTTGTTTGTGGGGTGTTCTAACCGTGTTATCATTGCGGGGCGACATGACAGCTCGCTTCCTTGTCCGTCACTACAGACGCTTTCACTTAGCGTCGCTTGATAATATAATGCACAAGAACTTTACCAACCGTTACATGCAATCCCCAACATACCGCCCAACGATCCATAAGGAATCTCAGTTTCAGGTTATAGCCTATAATATTTTATTGACTGCGTAGTGTTTACTTTAGTAAACTTCATTTTCATATATTCCAAATAAATGGGAAATGAAAATTACTACACAGAAATCGTTTTTTTTTTTTAAGATATGCACATTTCTTGACTGCGTGATCACTGGAAAACCCAGCAGCGTAGCTTCGTGCAAGTCACTTCAGTGGTGAACTCCAGTTCGGAGATCTGAGGTTCGAACCGTGGCGTTGACAGTGGCCATCTTGAGTGCGTTTCTTTCCCGGGTCACCTGTCCTAATCCAGGCCCATAAAAATTAAAATTATGCACACTATCGCAGTCCCCACAAGAATAAGCAAACAAGTACAGCTTACGCCACGGTTTTTGGCCGGCCAGTCCCGATTACACAGTCGTACAGAGGACAGTAGAGCTATCGATCGATAAAACAAATTTGATCGGTCAAACGAATGCCTTTAATCGGTTGATTAAATCAAAATTTAGTCGATTTCACACAGTAACAGTTCGAGAAAAAAAATCTTGGAATAATATATTTTAAAATGTTTACAATTCCATTTGCTATGAGGAAGATTTTAATTTTAAAAATTTTAATTGTATTGGTGGCGTGCAAGTAAAAAAATAAAATTCAAAAGCTTTTAATTAGAAGAAAGCAATTATCTTCCTGAAGCAAAGGTATGAACATCAGCTAACTTCAATGACCTGTCGATCTTACAATAGCTGATGCTAGCACGCCAAATTGCAAATAATAATACACTATACGGTTTTTGTGCTACGCAAAACAATTATTTTTCCTACACCATTCTACTGTATTAAACGTTTCGATTAATCGACTAAAGCACATTGATCGGTTAATTGGTCCGAATAATCGATTATATCGACAGCTCTAGAGCAGCGTTTCCCAAACTGTGGTACGCTCGTACTGCTGGAGTGGTACGCGGTGATGTTAAGAAATATATATATATATATATATATATATATATATATAAAAGTGAAAGTCTGTATGTATGTATGTATGTATGTATGTATGTGGGTTGGTTCCGTATACAAATCTACACCGTTCCACCAATCTCAACCATATTTTGCATACACATAGTTTAGGACCCAGAAGGAACCGCTGGCTACATGAATTTTCTATACTCTTTCTCATTCTTCTGATTTCGGCCTTTTTGCACTCGAGCAATGTCAAATAAAGTCAGAAAATATACTGATAAAATAATGGCAAGGCTGGCCATCTCCATGGCAACACTAGCTCAAGACGGGGCCACCAAGTTTCTATCTATTTCGGTGAGAGGCCATGCTACACCCACTGCCAGCTAGATCGCATCCCTCCAAGCTGCTTTAAACTGCCTGTCCATTTAGCACAAGATAGGTTGCAGCATCAACCCACTGTGATCGCCGCGGCATTTTCTCTGCCAGCTGGATCGCATCCCTCCTGGCTGCTTTAAACTGCCTGCCCATTCAACACTCAGACGCGTACTGGATATACTGTATATTAATTCACCACTAGGTTGCAGCGCCAACCTTCCGCGGCTTTTTAAGGGGTCGATACCTGAAACGAAGGGTTTTTAACTTTGGAGGCTTAATATCGAGATCGAAAAAACGCGAAAACATGGCACTAAGTTAGTTGTTTTGTTATTCAATCAGCATAAAGTATATGCTATTAATTCAGACACATACTTACAAGCAAATTTTCAGTACAAAGGAAATTAAAAAAAATACAAAACGAAGGGTTTTTAAGTTTTGAGGCTTAATATGGAGATTGAAAAAACGTGAAAACATGGCACTAAGTTAGTTCTTTTGTTATTCAATCAGCATAAAGAATATGATCATTTAGACGTTCACGGCCCGTGACACTATCGATAATGTAGAATTTTGGGCTTATGCCGTGTTTTATTTATTTCAATTTTTATCAATTTTTATCAATTTCTATTTGTTTCAAAATATTCATGAGCGTTCAGCAATGATGCAATATTTATCATGGTTTTGATACTGGCGCCTGTCTTACTGCAGAACGTGTATCTCCATAACTTTTTATAGACCTACATTGTACATCAGATTACCATTTGGATATCTTGCAATGCCACCCTTCGTTAATCAGGCGCCCAGTAGCACTTGCCTCTAGTTTCTCACGTTCTTACTGAGTGATAGACTTATCTATTACGAAACATGTGACTTCCTTGCGGGACATCTTTGGGTTTGGAAAACATCGATTGGATAGTTCGCATCAGCCATAAGGAATCTCAATTTCAGGCTATAGCCTATAATATTTTATTGACTGTGTAGTTTTTACTTTAGCAAGCTTCATTTTCATATTTTCCAAATAATTGGGAAATGACAATTACTACACAGAAATCGGTTTGTTTTTGAAAGATAGGCACATTTCTTGACTGCGTGATCATTGAAAACCCAGCAGCGTAGCTTCGTGCGAGTCACTTCAGTGATGAACTCCAGTTCGGAGATCTGAGGTTCGAAACGTGGCGTTGACAGTGGCCATATTGAGTGTGTTTCTTTCCCGGGTCATCTGTCCTAATCCAGGCCCATAACAATTAAAATTATGCACATTATCGCAGTCCCCACAATAACACAGGTTGTCAGACAGCTGGATTCCTTGTTCCAGCGTGACACCACCTCAGCCTTGCGTTCTGAGGCAAATAGGCCTACAGCTTGAGGTGAGGGAAGTTGGCTGAACGAATTCTGTTGCTTGTTTGAAGGCTGGACCTGTCACGACTCTCTGAAGGGACATACAGTAGATTGCCAAGAAACCTAGATGGTAGAGAAAGATTCGCACAGGTGCTATACTCTGATTTGCAAAAGATGGTCGGTGAAAGCTGTCATCCGTTTGAAGGGTGAGAAGCGGATGACGTGAGGAGTGGAGACGAGAGGGGTAACGATCTCCATAGCAACAGCGAGCAATGTTGCAATGTATGCCGACAAAGCAGTGAGCACATGGTTTGACTCGGTGTGTCTTCACTCGTCATGGTCATTAGACCGACAGGCAGGGGGGCTAACTTCCCCAGTATGTGTGTCTTCCTGCAAGCCTCTTGGAATGTTATGAGACATGATCTGCCCCAGTGGCAACGCAGCATTTCCCACGTGCTAGCTTTGACAGCTGTCAGCGACCATTATTGGTTATTCAGAGTATAGTGTGGATTTGGCTGACCTTGTGGGGTGTTTATTTTCCGATCCGTCACACTGTTACTGAGAAACTGGGTCACACAGTGTCTTGTCTCCTTGAACTTACCAACGACAAGGTTATCTACTGAAATTCTTTGTACTCAGACGTGAATCATAACAAATTAATTGCAACTTAATCGGTTATTGACCATGCAAGTTCTGGTTTCGTGGTATTCTACAGGAAGTGTCTGCAGAGCTGTTTACACATATAATGATGATGATAATAATAATAATAATAATAATAATAATAATAAGATAGCACGGTAATTCAACCTGAATCCTAATACAAATCAGAAACTCTGATCATCGGAGACACTTCAACTAAAAATTTGGAAAAACAAGAAACGAAAATTCTTGAGAAAGTCTTTGGCCCAGTGTGCACAGAGAGTGTGGATGAAAAGGAAGTCTAACGAGTAATACCAACATTGCGATAAAATATTGTGCACACAACAAAATTACAACGGCGACGCTTTCTTTGATTGGCATTACAACGCATGCCGGGTACAGCTTGTTTTATATAAATAGAAAAAGAGCATCTTAGTATCTCCTATTGTGAAGCTTGTTGCTTATTCCTGGGAATTGTTACGCAACAGCATTCAGAGGAAGTTATTGCGTCTCTCAAGGCCCCTGAACTGGACTGGAGGAGTCTAGCTTCTAACCCTGATAGCGCACTTGAAATGATGCACGTGTTTTAAGTTAGGTTCTTTCGGCGATGTTCAGGAAGATCAGTGAGACAATAGCGTCGGCTTCGAAGAGTCCTGAGCGTGGGACAGGGTAATGAGGCATGTGTAAAACAGGCCTTTCCATCATTTAAATGGAGACATTTCGGTTAGAGATAAAACAAATGTGCTAAAAATATGAAAAATATAGACGTTTAAAGATTAAATTATGAAGGAATGTAAATTCTCAAACAAGGTATTAAATAGGCCTAATATATGAAGACAACTTACATATTCGGCTGATTGGCACAGGTTTGTATTTTCTTATGAATCACGCCTTCTCCTTAATCGGACGGATGCATGATAACGGAGAAGAAACATTCTGTAACCATTGCTGGAGAAAACTAAGCTGATAGCGGGAGTGTCACTAAATGGTCTGGAAAATATTTCCGTGTTATTATCAGGGCCCCATCCAACTGATTTGGTTATACATCCATCCTTGAAGATCAGGTATGCTAGCACATGCAGATTATCTTCCTTGGGGGCGGAGACTATCTTGCAGTAATATAATACGTCATGCTCATACTACATGACTAGAAATGTCCAACAGTTGTTAGGGGATCACAAGCAAGGCTTCCAAATATTTCCCTGGTCCTCTAATTTCCCGGACTTGAACCCAATTTAGCATCTGGGAGACCACCTGGATTATTGTGTTTGCACTATGGATCCTCCGCCACGCATCCTCCAGCAGCTGTGGAAATCACTGCAGTCAGCATGGTTCCAGATACTTATCACAAACTATCTGCACCTTATTGAGTCACTCTCAACTCGTGTAGCTCTCGTCCGTGCTGCACACAGTTACTTTCTTTATTAGCTGGACTGGCTGCGTGACGAACGGTAACGTAACGTAACGGTAACGTTCTCGCCTGGTGTGCCCAAGGTTGCAGTAGCGAATCCTGGCTCAGAAGCTGGCATTTGAGAGTACGGAAATGCGAGGGAGCCGTGTCAGTAGATTTACTGGCACGTCAAAAATCCCCATCGGGACAAAATTCCGGCACCACGGTATCTCTAAAAGCTGCAGTAGTTAAAAGGAACGTAAAACCAATAAAATGAGTATTACTTTATTAGCTGGAAGTTATAATAACGCGACTCAATGTGTATTTTCAGAACTGAGCTGCTTCCTGCACTGTTATCTTTTTATATTTTTTATGTGAGTTCAAATCTCCTCCCTCCCCCTCCCACATAAATTCCTGGGCATTCTTTCAGTGAACAGGTTTTTCTAGTAACTACTTTGATGGGAGCATTAATTGAATGAAGAGCAGATCTCGTGTTTGTTGATTGTATTGATAATGCCGTATTACAGCTTGTAGTAGCAGAATAGCTCTCCAGGTGAGTCGACACGGAAATGAGACATTTACTCAAATCCGGAGGTGACTTGTTACGTATGGGAAATTAGGCCCGAATGGTGCTTGCTTGAATAGCTGCAGGGTGAAGCCACCCAACTTCTTATTGATACAAGAGTATGTATTCGCTTACACAAAAACATTGTTACAGCAAAAGAAAAGGAACATCACAAATGGAATATCCTAAAGCAAGAATTACAGTAATTGGTAAACTTTTGTTTCAAGACACTGTTTCTTAAGTGTATCTGAAACATGCTTCACCGTGTTGCAGGAAACATTACGTGTTTCCCGATGTTGGGGGACATGTTTCTGTGCTCCCGGTCTACGAGCGAGATCAAGTTGAAAAATGTTTCACAGTGTTGCAGGAAACATTAAGTGTGTCCCGATGTGTGGGACATGTTTCAGTGCTCCCGGTCTGCGAACGAGATCAAGTTTAAACATGTTTTGTACAGGGCGCCCGAGAATGTTCTCCGCAGTGGGTATGTGCAGCTGTGAGTGGTTGAGTCATGAGTTTAGTTGGCTGCACTGCACTGCACTGTGTCCTTCAAAGCGGGACTCTCCCTTGTGGGCTGTCAGTGTGAATTGCGATAAGCCAGCGAGCCTACATGTCTTCAGTGTGTATTACAGTAAGCGAGCGTTCAGATAGATTATTGGAAGAGTAAACAGTATACAGGCGGTAATGTTTACTACTGAAGAGAGAGTTCTTTTGGTGGAATACGTTTTTCGCGAATGCGATCGGTTTACAGAAAATGTAAAATTAAGATTTCAGGCGCGGATTCCTAATTCAAAGTGTCCAAACCGTGATACCGTTCGGGATTTGGTAAGTAAATTTCGTGTGACTGGCCCAGTTCACGATGTACCGGGAACAGGCAGGCCTATGCTTTCAACAGACGAAAAACTTGATGAAATCTCCGATATAATGCTGCGTAGTCCAAGTAAATCAACACGAAAATTAGCTCAACAACCATGAATCTCTAAGTAGACAGCACATAAAGCTGTAAGAGACAAGCTTCAGTTCCCTTATAAAGTTACCGTGGTTCATGAATTAAAACAAACTGATTACGGAAAAACAGTGATGTACTGTGAATGGTTCGAGCATCTGTTATGAATGACTGTGGTGAGTACAAAGTTTACTGTTTATTTGTTTTGATGCAAGCGGCAGCCGTGCTACCAACGTAACTGCTGTAGCTAGCTCTCGCAGACGCATGTAGGTGCTGCGGAGAACATTCCCGGACTCACTGTATAATCTGCATGCGTATAAGAAGTCACATTGCTCAGTACTCAGGAGACACCTTATCGACGTATTACTGGATGTATATAAGTGATATTTATTATTATTATTTACAGAGTAATTGCAAGCACATAATGAGGTTGAATACTTAAGGAAGGAAGCAAGCTTTTAGTTTTACGTGACCATTAATCATGCGATCATGAGCCACGGGACCTCCTTTTTACGTGGAATCCGAACCACAGGGCATGGCATTTCACTTCGAAAATCTCACCTTGCATTGGCCGGGAATCGAACCCGGTCCACCGTGGTGAGAGGCCAACAGCTTGACCGTTGCGCCACCACGCCCCCTGTTGGATACTTAGTTGCTCGAGTATTTATTTTATATAGCCTATATTTTTATTTTAACATTGAATGTACAGTTATTTGCTGAAAAAGAGCGGATTGCCTGCACAAATGGGGCTTCCTAGCCTATGCAAGTAATCATAAAAATAAACAATCATCAATCAAACTTTGAGAAAAAAGAAATTCTGAATAAAAATATATGTACTCAGATTAGAATCTCTCGGCCAAAATTATTTGAGAGATCCGTGGTACAACCTCGGTAACCAATGAACGCAGTCTCATAGCACAATTGAATTGCGAGGTGCGAATCCCCGGGTTAGTAGGAAGTGTCCATTTGTCATAGCATAATATGTGCTGTCAACAAATACGGTCATCGCCTTTAACGTTGTTTTCTCTCGCGTCGTCGTCCTCATTATACACGTACTTCTTTACTCATTAAAATGTGACCTTAACATGGCAGCTGTACACTCTCCGCTGTGCGTCTTTGCCGAGCATCGACTTTGACCAGCTTGATTATGACGGAACTGTCTCTGGAATTTGTTAATCGGCGGAATGGTCGCGCGTGTCCATCAAGCGAGGGACCACTCTTACGGTTTCATCTGGTTTCGCAGACTGTATGACCCACAGATTTACATGCATCATTCAAAAGTGCCCGTTTTAGATGCATTGACTGGAATTCAGATATTGACAAGTCATTGAGCTATTATGCTCTTGTGAGAGAACCAAGCGACTTTACTTGTATATCAAGTTGAAAAAAGCTTTCTAGTCGGTCAACAAAAATTGTGCCCATTTATATTGGCGGAAGAACAAGTACTGTATTTACATTATATACAGTACCCTAACATGAAAGAAATATCTCATGCAATATTCTTTCAGGATAGGGTATATAAATATAAGGTGCGTTCAAAAAGTAACGAGCCGGAGGCTGTAATGCGCAAACCGGTGACGACATCGGCTAATCGTGGCGTGTGTAACGAGGTGTGGTTCCGACCAGAGTGTGGAAGGTCACAACCCGTCGCTAGAGGGCACGCGTGCACGTCACGTGACGATACAAAGCGAGCAGCAGCATGCACCAATCGTCCAACCAATACCAAGACAGTAGGCCATTCGACATGCTTCCTGGTGTGGTTGAAGACTGTGAGGCACCCATTGGGCACACACTTTCCGTAAGTACAGTCGTTCCTTCATGATGGTGTGCACACTTCCGACGCTCAATCCGACACGGCGGCTATGGCGTTCACTGTCACTCGACGGTCCTGGGTAATGAGTGCATCAACCAGCTGGACGTTGTCATCGGTAATTCGGGGGGGGGGGGGGGTGCCCCAGACCGGGCATCAACAGCTAACGACACCCGTCCTTCCCTGAAGCGCTTGTGCCACGCCTTGAACCTTGCAAGGGACATGCAGTGTTCGCCGTACACTTCTGACATTTGGCGATGAATGTCCGTTCCCCCTACTCCTTTCGCTGTCAGAAACCTAACAACACCTCTTTGCTCTTCGTTTGACGCCTCCATGTCACTGTTTTCAATGCGACTGGCAGCTTTGGACGATTGATGCATGCTGCTGCTCGTTTTGTATCGTCACGTGACGTGCACGCGTGCCCTCTAGTGACGGACTGTGACCTTCCACGCTCTGGTCGGAACCACACCTCGTTACACACGCCACGATTAGCCGATGTCGTCACCGGTTTGCGCATTACAGCCTCCGGCTCGTTACTTTTTGAACGCACCTTATATTTGTTTTCCCGTCTAATGTAATTGGGCACAATTTCCGTTCACCGACTGGAAACCTTTCTTTAATAGAACTAGACAACACTGAAAAATGGCTTCTGTCACTTCAATTTGTATACCAACACCACCTCATGGCGCCGTGGCTAGCATTTTGGCTGACACTCATGAGGTCCAAGTTCGATTTCGGGCTCTGCCTAGAAATTTAATTCTGGTCTGAGGGCTGAAACTGGGTTCACTCAGCCTCGTGAGTCAGAACTAAGCATCGACTTTGATTTCCAACTCTACCATCCTAGAACTGGTTCTCCGTTTTTAGTCTATTTTCATTTATGAAAAAAAAAAAAAAAGCTTATGAGATCACCTTTTGTCCGTGTATATGAGTGTGTATGTATGTATGTGTGTGTGTGTGTCCCCGTAATAAAATCTAAACGGATGGAGCGATTTCAATGAAACTCGGTAAGGTCATGGAACTATTTCGTCCGACCCCGACCGTGCCTTTCAAATTTTATTACGTCTCACCAATCCAACATTGCGACTGTGCAAAATATTTCACCGGCATTCTATAAATTTTGTACACTGATTAAGATCATCACCATTAAATTTTGTACACTGATTAAGGGCACTACTAGAAGTTCACCTATGTGACTTTCAAAAACCTGTACAAAACGAACATAGCGGCCGAGATAAATTGAAACATTTAAATAGACGTTTCTCGCGATTTAATCAACCGAGCGCAGTGAAACATGGTATAGCAAATGTGTATACACGTTGTTATGCACCGACATTTAATTTAGTTCACTTGTTTACATGACCTCAAGATGGCGGCTGTGCGAAATTTTAAAATTAAGTGTTCTTTTCTTGTGTGCTAATCATGCGATCGAAGTCAACGTTTGAATAATGAACCTACGCAATAATCGTCATCTAATAATACATAACTCTTTGGCCTACACACATAAAAATCCAACATGGTGACCATCCGAATATTTACACTGTTCTAAATATCTACTAATCTATCACAGCAATCAAACTGAGATTTTGTATGTTTACAAAGGCTATGAATGTAAGTTCATCTATGGGACTTTCAATAATCTGGTCAGTACAAATACAACATGGCGGCGACACGAAATTTAAATATTTAAATGGACGTTTCTCGCGATTTAACCATCCGAGCGCAGTGAAACTTGGTACTGTAAATGCTTATACAAATATTAATGCACTGACATCTAATTTATTTCAATTGTTTTCACAACCACATGATGGCGGCTGTGCGAAATCCTAATCATGCGATTGAAGCTTGAATAATACACCTACGAAATAATCTTCATGTAATAGTACATAACTCTATGGCCTACATATGTTACAATCCAACATGGTGACCATCCGTAATATTTACACGGTTCTCAATATCTACGAATCTATTACAGCAATCAAACTGAAATTTTGTATGTTGATAGAGGCAATTAACATAAGTAGGTTATATGAAAATAGCCTGTTAGTTCTTCACGGAACTACTTGTATTTTCCCACTTCTACGCCAGGCAAATAGAGGAGAGAGGGATGGTGCCTAAATTATGGCCACGGTAGCCTCCTTTCCAAATCCCAGGCTCAAGTACCAAGTATATACATTAATACAGCCATCACAATAACCCAGGATATCAAACAAATTACACACACACACCCAAGTACACAGGGCTACATGACCATGATGTATCAAAGCCTCTCAAATGGAACAACAATTAATTACAAATAAAAATTACCCCTTGAGCATATTCCGATTAAGAAATAAGAAATACCTAAAAGGTAATAATTGCTTATTCATTGCACCCCATACCATACATTCTTTTCGTCAGCTGTGAGCTCGCGCCGGAACGATTTGGAATTGCTGATGTGCAATTACTGTACGAACGGGGAAGTTACGGTCACATGATTGATGTGGCAGATTCGTGAGCCTCATTGATTGAGTATCGGATAATGAGCCGAGCAAATACTTCATTGGTAAGGTCCTCGACTGATTACACAGTTGATCAAATCAATCTCATTTGCCGCTGAATCTCCTTCGCAGTGTATCGTTTTATGGGCAGATAACTAGGTAGCGGCAATCAATTCTTCTCTCCACAGTCCATGTAATTTCAAAAAGACAATACAAAATAATACAATATAATTTATTTCCATTATCTGCAGGTTACACAGGATTGGATGCGTCAAACTTTACATATGTACCCACACTCACTTGTAATTCAAAAATTTACATTTCATTAAGCCTATACATAATATAAATGTTGTATCAAAAGTTACTCAAGTAATCATTTTCTTGACTAGATACCCTTGAGTGATGTTCCGAACCCATCAATCAATTTTATTTGATTGGTCATTTTTATTATTTATTTATTAATTATTACAGTGTTGGAAGCCATTTCTGAGTGTTGCCTTAGTAATCGAAATTCAATGTTCTTCAGTCGGTCAACACGATTATACCCATTTTAAAGGGTGTTTCCCTAGTCCAAAAAAAAATTACATGCGATTAATGAATACACTAGGAGGATCAGTTTCGATCGTCAAGCGATCATCATCAGATCACATTTAGCTCTACTTATTCCTTCAATGTTCAGTTGACATATGCGGAGAGATTGTCCAACCCTACGAACTTGTGTGTCCTGAGAAGGACTTATTGACTTGTTGACTGGGAGGCCTTTTCAGGCAGTTCGGTCTCATCTCTATTTTGTTGCTTACTTAGCACCATCCGGGGGACACGTCTAGGGTAGCAATGGGTAAAACCTACGGACGTGAGCAACGTTGATACCTCCTGGGGTTCCAGCGCTCAAACTTTACGATCAATTGCTCTGGCACTGTCATACTCCGTTGCTGAATACTGCAGCCCATCTTGACTAAACAGTGTCTACTCCAAGAAGATAGATGTGTAACTTATCCAGAGAATGTGACTGATTACGGGCTGCATACGTAGCGCACCCACTACATGGTTACCTGTTCTAAGTGACATCCAACCTCCAGCTCTTCGAAGATCAGAGGCTCTCCTGAAGATCTGGAGAACCATTCAGAAGAACCCCCAGCTACCCATACATACTGATGTAGCAAAAGCAGGTAATCAACGGTTGAAGTCAAGAAAACCACCTTGGCGCTCTGCAGTACTTCTTGAAGACTCTTCATTTAACATCTCAGAAGCATGGAAAACTATGTGGGAAGAATCATCAGTATTCAATGCACATTCAAGCCCTTCCAACCGGATAGAAGGTTTCAAACTCCTCCAGACGCCAATTGAGAATCATTAACCGGATCCGTACAGGACAAGGCAAATGTGGATTCCTGCTTCACAAATGGGGTTGGGTTACTTCTGCTAACTGCGATTGTGGAGCTACCCTGCAAACCATCGAACATATTGTTGGTGAATGTCCGCAACAAGCGTTCCAAGGATCAGTAGGTGACATTCGTCATGCATCTTCTGAGGCACTTAAGTGGATTGATGGCCTGGATTTAGAAGTTTAAAGCAAGAACTTGTGTTAATGACTATGTATATAACTGTATATATAACTTTATATGTAGTGTATATAACTTTTAACTCTGTATCATCATACGATAAATAATAATAATAATAATCAGATCTATTACACTTAGGCTATTAGATCTATGTCTACAAGTATGGGTTATGGTATTTACAATATATACTTATTTAGTTGCAGCCTCCGTGGCTTAGGCGGCAGCACGCCGGCCTCTCACCGCTGGGTCCGTGGTTCAAATTCCGGTCACTCCATGTGAGATTTGTGCTGGACAAAGCAGAGGCAGACAGGTTTTTCTCCGGGTACTCCGGTTTTTCCTGTCACAAATTTCATTCCAGCAACACTCTCCACTATCATTTCATTTCATCTGTCCTTCATTTAATCATTGGCCCAGGGGAGTGCGACAGGCTTCGGCAGCCGGCACAGTTCATATCCTCGCCGCTGGATGGGGACTTCATTCATTCCATTCCCTGACCCGGTCGGACGACTGGAAGCAGGCTGTGGATTTTCTTTTTTTTTTTTCACTTATTTAGTTGCAGCAGTAATTAAACTAGAACAACTAGTCAAGATATGTGATATTTTGTTGAGATACTGATTGTGGTGACTGACCTTCAAGTTTGCTTGCTTAGTGTGATTATGTGATTGTTATTAAATGGTCAGGTTATTGTGGATTGTACACTTAGCAGTTTGAGCGATGTGTGGTCAGATTCCGCGCAGCTGTCGACTCCGCTGCCTGCACTGAACTGGTAAGTTCCAAGTGTATTTGTTAATCTCATGTAAACCAAGAGAACAATAGATGGATGGTGTAAAGAGAACTTTTTTATAATTTATAAATCCTGTTATCAAAGAAATGTTATTACGAACAAATTTTTAGTACAGTGGAACTTGGATAATTCGAACCTCAAGGGACCAGTAAAAAAAATCGAATTATACAAAAATTCGAATTAAGAAAGTTCTTTGAAAAGGGTAGTGAAAATTATTACGTTTACATAATGATTTACGTTCAACAAAGCAGATGAATAGACAGCGGTACTTTGTAAAGACTGTATCGTGAATAACCTCAGGAGTTTCAAATGAAAAATAAAACCAAAATGTACTATTCACCTATTTAATGACAGTAGTAATCCAGCAATCTAGTTAAGTCTTAGAGAAATATACTGTTTTTCAAAATAGTTTGACATTTTTACCTGTTTCCTACTCTTAAGTCTCTCTGCTATCACAAAAGAATCTAACAAATTTAAGGAACGGAAAACTGAACTACTTACGTCATTTCTACTTTAAACAAGCGGCGTAAGTTCTGTGATGTGGTTTGTTGCTTGAAGCTGCACTCGGAACAGTTTTTTCGTGAATTGTCCCAACTGTTTGGGTTCCGATCGACTTTTTATACTAAAAACTTCGAATTATCCAAAATATAATTAGAATTAAATACGATTTTTTAGCATTGATTGTATATAAAATGCTAGAAGTTCGAATTAGCCACGTTCCACTGTACTTACACTTTTAATAAATTGTATAAAATAGATTTTAACCAGAGGCTTAACCGAGGAAGATGCTGAAGACCGACATTTGTGGAGGAGTAGAGTATTTTTTGGTTGAAGGAAAACTACTGTATTGTAGAAAATTACTGAAGAAGAAGAAAAAGAAGAAGAAGAAAAAGAAGAAGAAAAAGGAGGAGGAGGAGGAGGAGTGACGATGATTAGGGAACCACACATTATAATTGGGTAAAATCTTGTTGACCGACTGAAAAACAATACATTTTATTTATTCATTCTTGTAAGAATCGTTCTCAGCATACTGTTTGTTCGCTGTAAGTAATTATGCACTCTGAATGTGAATATCTTTATTTATCACGACTTTGTTAGTTATTTCTTACAATCCCGTGCGTAAAATAGTTAAGTTATTGTTGTTTTCAGGGGCGGAACTACGAGGTCATCAGCCCCTCTTAACACCGATTGAAGATTACAAAGTGGATAGCGGTAATACTAACAAAAGTGAATTCAGAACGAAAATACTCACACAAAGAAAAGATTGAAAGATACGCACAAAATGTAGGTTAGGTTCAAAATACGTACAAAATGCAATGCAGAGTCGAAATACTTACAAAATGCAACTGATATTCAAAATACTTACAAAATGCAAATGAGATTGTAAGTACGTACAAAATGCAGTTGAGTTTCAAAATGCTTACAAAATGCAATTGAGATTGGAAATGCCACCTCAGCGCGGGCCACCACAGTGTGGGCCTCCTCAGCGCGGGCCACCCAGCGCGGACCACCTCACCTCGGACCACCTCTAAACTACCCATTTGGATGGACAATACTTACAAAATGTAATTTAGATTGAAAATACTTACAAAATGTAATTTAGATTCAAGATACCCACAAAATGCAATTGAGAATCAAAATACTTGCAAAATGCTCACCCTACAAAATGCAATTTAGATTGAAAATACTTGCAAAAAGGGGTTTAGGTTGAAAATACTTACAAATTGCAATTGAAATTCAAAATAATCACAAAGCTTCGTAGGATCTCCGGATTCCCGACATTGTTCAAAGACTTACTAAGAAGCAATTTAGATTGTCAATCCTTACAAAATGCAATTGAGGTTGAAAACACTCGCAAAATGCAACTTTGATCGAAAAAACTTACAAAATGCAACGTAAATTGAAAATACCTACACATTGGAGTGTAGATGCAAAAAAAATCCCTAAAGGGAATTTAGATAGGCCTACATGAGCCGGGGGGGGGGGGATCTCTTAAAGAGAAAAGGAAATATAATGAAAATAAAAAGAAGGCTGACCCCTCGAAAAATGAGGGTATCAGGAAAGATGAGACAAGGGCCAACTAAGACGGGAAAGTGAAAGACTCCCTAGGCCTCGGATACCATAATACCGTCGGGGGTCGGAAAAAACAAGAGTTGACCAAGGGAGGTCGACAGGAAAGAAGACGGAGAGGAGCCCGGCACAAGTAAGTGGAAGCAATGCCGGACTAAGCTGGGGACCCGTGGTCGCTAGCCCACGTCCCACTGGATGTGAGCTCCTAGCACCTCCTGGTAAATACTGGTATGGCGTCGTATCTCCAGTCTCGAGGCATCTATCCCAATCTTAGACCTTAATAGTTACAAGCACCATTTAAATACCCACAGAAACAACTTAGTCCGCTGTCACCGCGGAGGCTAAGGCTCGATTCCCGGTTCTGCCAAGAAATTCTGGTCTGAGGGCTCGTGAGGCAAAACTGAATAGAGGCGGTTCGATTTCTACCTTAGGTCATCAGACAGTAGCCAAATACACGGGGCTGATGACCAAGATGTTCCAGGCCCTTGTTAACAAGTAAGCCTAATTCACTAAAGTACTAAAATACTGCACCTACGTTTTTCCCCTGCTTCTGTACCATACAACTTTCATGTCGCAAGATTTTCCTATCGCACACCTGGTGGATTATTACGAATGCTGCTTGCCACGGTGGGTGAGTGGTCAACGTGTCGGTCTACTAACCCCAAGCTTGCAGGTTCGCTCCTGGCCGTGGTAAGTGAATTTTGAAAGGCGGCAAAAACTACATCATGTCATACGATGTTGACATGTCAAAGAACCCATTTGAATTCAGTAGGCCGTGTTCATAATGGCAAAATTAATCTCGGGAGATTCCGCCAACGAGGCCATACGATATTATTATTATTATTACGAATGCTACTGCTATCAAGCTCTAGATTCTTATTTTTCTTTATAGAGTAAGTTCACGTTCATGTACATAACTAGACGAACATACTATCAACACAAAGAAAGGCACTGGAAGTAAGCTAGGTTTTTGTAACCGAACAATCGTCGTCAGTTCTGGAATTTTGTGGTCTTAAACCCCTCTGGAAATCTATTTGATCTTTAGTCTGATGGAATCAAACTCCATTTGACTGTTCGTTTTACGCTGTTTTTTTTAATGCGAATAGAATAATTTGCTTTAAAACTTCAGTCCTGCATTCTCGTACAACTTAGTCCGCATCGTTGCGCAATGGCTATCACCGAGGAGGTCCAGGTTCGATTCCCGGCTCTGACAAGAAAATCTGGTCTGAGGGCTGGGACGGGGGCATACTCAGCCTCGTGAGGTAAAACTGAGAAGAGGTGGGTTCGATTTCTACCTCAGCCATCCTGGAAGTGGTTTTCCATGGTTTACTGTTTCTACTCCAGGCAAATGCCGGGATTGTACCTAACGCTTAAGCCATGGCCACTTTCTACCCTAATCCTATCTCGATTGCAAGTACACACACTAGTACAGACATGAAACTGACACAGGTTATCAGACATCTACACACACCCAAGTACATGGGGCTACATGTCCACGATGTTGCAAAGTCCGTAAAGAATCAACAACAGCAATTCTTACAACTTAACTACATATTGGTTACCACCGCGTGGTGTAGCGGCCAGCATTCTTGGCTGCGCCCCGGAAGCCCGGGTTCGATTTCCTGCTCTGCCAAGAAATTTAATCCTGGTCTGAGGACTGGAACGGGTTACACTCAGCCTCGTGCGCCAAAAGTGAGAAGAGGAGGGTTTGATTCCCACTTCAGCCATCCTTGAAGTGGTTTTCCGTGGGTTCCTCACTTCTACCCCAGGCGAATGTTGGGGTGGTTCCTGAAGACCACGGCTGCGTCCTTCCCAATCCTCACCTGAGTTACAAATACACATACTACTACTACTACTACTACTACTACTACTACTACTACTACTACTACTACTACTACTACTACTGACACTACAATACCATAGGTTATCAGACAATTATCTCTCTATATATTTATCTCTCTCTCTTATATTCGAGTAAGTACACAGGGTTAAGACCATGATGTCGTAAATGAAACTCAATAACTCAAATAACTACATATTCTTCTACGGAAAATGTAATGAAACAAGTGTGTTATCTCATACGGTGAATAGATGTTACTAGAAATCACTAATTTTTAGCCTATTTTCATTTTTGAAAAAGAAAAAAAGGCTAATGATATCACCTTTTGTCCGTGTGTGTGTGTGTGTGTGTGTGTGTGTATGTGTGTCTGTCTGTCTCTGTGTGTGTCCCTAATAACTTCTAAACGGCTGGAGCGATTTCAATGAAACTCGGTAAGGTCATGGTACTATTTTGGCTGACTCCGACCGTGCCCTCAAATGTAATTACGTCTCACCAATCCAACATGGCGTCTGTGCGAAATATTTCACCGGCATTCTATATCTCCGAAACTATTACTGATATCACCCTGAAATTTTGTACAGTGATAGAGGGCACTACTAGAAGTTCTCCTATGAGACTTTCACAAACCTGTTGACTAAAAAACGAACATGGCGGTCAAGCGAAGTTGAAACTTTTAAATTAACTTTTTTCGCAATTTAACCATCCAAACGCAATTAAACTTGGTACAGCAAATGTTTATGCACATTGTAATGCAGTGGCATCTAATTTAGTTCAATTGTTTACATACTCCAAAGATGGCGGCTGTGCGAAATATTTCACCGGCAATCTATATCTCCGAAACTATTACCGATATCACCCTGAAAATTTGTACGGTGATAAAGAGTACTACTATAAATTCAATTATGAGATTTCTAAAAACCTGTAAGATACAAAACGAACAATAGCGGCCAAGCGAAAGTGAAAAATTTTAATAGACTTTTCACGTGATTTAACCATCCGAGCGCAGTGAAATATGGTACAGTAAATGTTCATACACATTGTAATGCACTGGCATCTAATTTAGTTCAATTGTTTATATAACCTCAAGATGGCGGCTGTACGCAATTTTAAAATTAAGTTTTTGTTTCTTGTGTATTAACGATGCGATTGAAGTCAACGTTTGAATAATGAACCTACGCAAAAATCGTCATCTAATAGTGCATAACTCTATGGCCTGCATATATAAAATTCCAACATGGCGACTAACCGAAATATCTAGACGGTTCTCAATATCTATTAATCTATGATGTCAATCAAACTGAAATTTTGTTTGCTGATAGAGGCTATGAACATAAGTTCACCTATGGGACTTTCAATAACCTGGTGAGTACAAATCCAACATGGCGGCGACGCGAAGTATAAATATTGAAATGGATGTTTCTCGCGATTTAACCATCCGAGCGTAGTAATACTTGGTACGGTAAATGCTAGTACAATTTTTAATCCACTGGATTCTAATTTATTTCAATTGCTTTCATAAGCACAAGATGGCAGCTGTGCGAAGTTTTAAAATCTGATTTTCATATCTTGTGTCCTAATCATGCGATTGGAGTTTGAATACTACACCTACACAATCATCTTCATGTAATAGTACATAACTCCAAGTCCTACATATATAAAAATCCAACATGGCGACCATCCGAAATATTTAGACGGTTCTCAATATCTACGAATCTATTACAGCAATAGGACTGAAATTTTGTGTGTTGATATAGGCTAGGCAAACAACATAAATAGGATATATGAAAATAGGCTGTATAGTTATTCACGGAACTACTTGTTTACTTTAAAAGGGGTAAACGCGTTAGCTTCCATCGATGATCGACTCAGGATTAAATCTTCAGCCTAATTCTGATGTACACGCACAGTACTATCGTAATCAAGCATTTGAGCAGAACAGTCCGCCTATTGCAGAAAAGTAATATTACAGTTCATTATAATTCACTGAATAAAGAGTATGAGGCAACATGATGTGCTACTGATTGTAGTGTGTACATTCTCTTTTACACAATGCGAGAGTTGTTACCACAAGAAAGCACTTTATTACATCCACATTTCAATTTACTGAACAATTGAACGTTCTGTCTGCTATGTCTTGCATAATTATGCACGTTGGGAACAGTTGTATCCGTCAACATTGTTATGTCTATTTTGTGTTACAGATGCCATAAGCGAAAATAATCCTCGAGTTATCGATGACTCGCGGGCCCGCAAGCTCGCCACAGACCTTAAACGGTGTTCCTACTACGAGACTTGCGCGACGTATGGTCTCAACGTGGAAAGGGTGTTCCAGGATGGTAAGTTCGCTGACTCTACTAATCAACAATCAATTCAGTGCTCTGTATTGCACATAAATAGTAAGCGTAGGTCTCAACTTTCAAGCTCATATTGATGTCTGATACATCTTGACAGAAACTTACGCTATCCGCGATGTCAGTGTGAGGTCCTCATTTTTTAAGCCAGAAAAACTCACAGTAGGCCAACTGGTTTCTTCTTTCACTGCCTTCATTTCCACAGACTACAACGTAAGAAACAAATTCTTGGACATAAACATTTCAGTCATCTTTAATTTATGAATATTACACTGGAGAATTGTGTAGCTTAATACTTGGCCATCCTCTTTATTTTTCCTTTCATTCGGATCGAGGTGCGGGGTCCGCCGTATAGCATTGAGCCCTCCATTTTAGCTTGTCGTCTAGGTGGACGCCTAGCATTCGCATGTCCTCTCGCAGGCAGTCCAGTCCAGTCACCGGTTTTTAGATCTTCCTTGAGATCGCCGTCCATCAGCGGTGAGTAGACTGCTTTTCAAGCAACGACACTGCATTACTCTTGCCGCGTGCCCGTACCCCCGCAACCTCGCTTCCCTCATTTCCCCTTATTGGTGTTCCGAACGTCTTCATCTGCCTCAGCGTAGCATCCCCATCTCCACAACAGAAAGTATCTACTCTTGTCGCTTCGTGGCAAGTCTCCTTTGGGGCCCATTATAGACGGGTGATCGAATGCCAGACATTGATTTACTGCGGGATCACAGTGGACACCTGTGGCTTGGCGCCACTTTAACCAGGCAGCATTAATAACACGTGCTTGTGTCTCGAAGTGTGTGTCACCATCATTTGTCATTCGAAACCCATAGTATCGAAAATTGAAAGCTTTTACGAGCGTGGTATTGTCTATAAGAATTTTCCCCTTGGCCTGGGTGCCGCTCTCCAAGTATCCAGTCTTCGCCACGTTGAGCTGTGATTCAAATTCTTTGAGCCTTGTCTTCTTTGGCTGACAAGTCGCTCGAGTTCGTCGCGGATCTCACTGGCAAGTATGACATCGTCGGCGTGCAGCAGGGTCAATGGATGCGGTATTTTCAGGCCTACAGCCGCTGTGACCAAGCACATGATTAACAGAATTGGTGACAGTGATAATCCCTAAAGGAACCCATTCAAATGCCAAAATATTGACGCCTGTCGAATTACGCTACCCGCGTATCTGTTCGATTACTAGGTACAGGACATAATCCATTTCGTTGTGTGACATACAGTTATTACATAAGCATTGCAATTCTACTACACATATTATTCATTACAGATCAGAGAACAACCGCCGCCATAGCGACCACACAGATTGCCATGGTGACGTAGGTATCGTTGCCAACCCCGCGCAACCATAGTTCCCATTCCAGGAACTACTATTCCCAGATTCGCGACATCCTCCCACCTGATTTTGATGGAAAACAAATCAAAATCACAGAGAAAAAAATCTATACATCAATTATCCACAATGCACACAATTTGAAAAAAAAAAAAAAAATGAAAAAACATATGCTATTACAAGATTCATGATATCTTCCTCCCACCTGATTTTGATGGAAAACAAATCAAAATCACAGAGAAAAAAAATCTAGACAACAATAATCCACAATGCACACAATTGGGAAAAAAAATAATGGAAAAAACATATAATACAATGAAAAATAAATGAACAATATGTTCAACAATTATAAATTTAGTCTTACAGGCATCTTGATTGGCCTTCCTCTGCTGGTAGTCCTTGGTATTCCTTCACTCGAGGAATTGACCTGGGAAGCATCAAGTTTATCTGAAGACTTAAATTTTTCTACCCAGTCAGACAGGACCTCTAGAGGGTAAACCCTTTGTATGGGTCTGAGTAGAACAGATGTTGCAGTCTGTAATCGTACTTAACGAGTGACATTGTCTTTACCAGGTAAAATTTCAATAACTCGTCCCAAGGGCCAATCTATACGTTTTACATTATCGCTCCCTATAAGGACTATGTCGCCTAGTTTGGGTTTGCTTCCTTCCTTCTTTCTTTCTTTCTTTCTTTCTTTCTTTAAACCCAAATTCCGTGAGTTATGGATGAACCTCTTCATCCACGCAATCATTCGTACGATTCTGTAATAGCTGGAAAAGTATCTATAGAACCAGCTAAGACTATGATATTTACAAAGATTGTTGTTAGTCTCCTTGGGAGTTCTGCACCAGTCACAGGAAACTGATTCCTTCATAAGACAACTCATTACCCGTGTTGACTCGTCTAATTCTTGGAGAATCATCTGCTCATTTTCTACCGAAGGCCAATCTGGGTGTGTTTCCTTTAGCCAGTTCGGCCCCTCCCACCAGTTAGCAGTTAACAGCTTGTCAGCCGTGCACCCTCTCAAGACTAGATCAGCTGGATTCTGATAACCAGGCACATGTTTCCAGGATTCGAGTTGAGTCAAACTCCGTATTTCCTTAACTCAGTTGTTAACAAACGCTGTCCAATTGTCTCGTTTCTGGATCCAGGTCAAAACAGTGGAAGAATCAGTCCAGAAATAGAAGTCAATGTCCTTCAATGTAAGTCCATCTCGCACAGACTTACATAGTCTGGCTCCCACCACTGCAGCAATCAACTCCAGCTGGGGAATAGTAACTGCTTTGAGAGGAGCTACTCGTGCTTTGGCAGCCAGAAGACATACCTTCACCTCATTGTTATTTTGTATTCTTATAAATACAACCGCACCATAGGCTAGTCCACTGGCATCACAGAAGGTGTGTATACTTACTTTACTGTTGCTTCTTACGTAAAAAAGCCAACAAGGCACTTTTAAATTCTTAAGCAGTGACAGACGTTGGTACCAAGTCAAAAATTCAAATCGTGTAACAGTATCAATCTCCTCATCCCATGATATGCCACTCCTCCAAAGCTTTTGTAACCATAACCTAGGAATTAGCAATACAGGACAGGCTATACCAATTGGATCAAATATCCTTTGAGCGACAGAAAGAATTGTGCGTTTTGTCACCTCACCTACTACAAAATTGTCCATCCACTCTAAATTTAAAGTCAGAGTATCTGAAGCAGTGTCCCAAAACATTCCTAACACTCCAACTTTTTCAGTGGAATCAAAACTGTGGTGGTTGGACTGCCACCCCCTTAGGTTAAATTCGCCAAGTATCATTGCATCACTGGCCTCGCTAATAAACTGCTTTAATTCAGACCCATTTTCAACTCTAGTAACTACATTGTCAACATACATACTCTGTTTCAGTTTCAACATGATTTCCTTGTCATAGTTAGGGTTTCGCATGGTTTCATTAATGTGATAATCGAGAATTGACCCCAACAAAAATGGACTTCATCTCAATCCAAACACAACCCTTTTATATCGAAAAACTTTTACCTTTTCACGATCTTATTTATCCCACCAGAAGAAGCAAACATTATCTCTGTCCTCTGGTCTAATACTAATTTGGAGGAAAGCTTTTTCTATATCTGCTATTACAGCAAGTCTACCTTCTCGAAATTTGAGCAATACAGCAGGAATAAGTTCAATGAGGTTAGGTCCACTCGCCAAACACTGATTCAGAGAAGGTGTGTTTCCCTGCCTAGCAGAGGCATCAAACACAGGACGCACCCTAGTGGTGCTGTTCTGCTTTACAACAGCTCGGTGTGGTAGGTAGTGCCCATGATCCATAGATGCCTGAAGTGGAACTTCTTCGATTATCTCAAGCTGTCTCCATTCATTCAAAACATCATCATATGAACTAACAAACCTTGTTCATGCAGTTTTCTAGTCGTGGACGGAAGTCTCTTTAATGCCAAATCTCTGTTATTTGGAAGAGGTAAATGATCCTCCTTCCAAAGCAGTGGTACCTCATAGTGTCCATCATCAGTTTTCTTAATACACATTTGAAAACTGATCTGGATCTCACGTTCTCTCTCCTCTTTGGATTTCTGGGTGGCCGTGTCTAAGATACCAATAGTTTCTAATTTCCAAAGATCACCGACATCATGAATGAGCAATGAAGTAACCTCTACTGCTAAATTATTCGCAGACTGACATGGAACTTTACCCATCACAGTCCAGCCTAATTTTGCTTCTACAGCCACTAGACCTGAGTCTAACATTTTGATTTTCCCTGTCATTACCTTTCCTGCTACATCTGCTCCGATTAGTAAGTCGACAGACAGGTCTATCTTTACCTCCTACATCAGTTAAAGAAATATTCATATCTGAAAGCTCCGTTAACCAAGGCCCTTCCTCGATGGAAGGAATACCATCACATATAATCGACTGGTCCAGCGCTTCAAAATCACATTTATATTTACCCTCCAAGCTATGTAATTCTACCTTATAACATACATGTTCCTTAACAGTTGTTTTTACACCTCCAAATAAACTGTGTTTAATAGCTTCATTCCTCAGAGGGGTGTAACCTAATTCCTCCATAATTTCTCTCCTAACATACGACCTCGGAGAGCCTGAATCAATCAGAGCTCGTGCTGAAATAGAAGATTTAGGCCCTTTAACTTTTACAACTAAAGTCTGTAAGAGAACTTGTCTATTGGTAGTACTGTTTAAGGAGGCTGTTCCTGGTTGAACCTTTTGTTTGTGTTCCTTACTACCCTTACAATCTTTCCTTCCGTTACTAGGTACATCAGGACACATTAAAACATTATGGTTCTTGCCACAAACAAAACATCTTACAGCAATTTTACATTTGTTGAAGCAATGACCCTTCTTTAAACAACGGAAACAACCACCTTTTTCGTTTAGTATCTTTTGTTTCTCTGACAGGCTGAACTTCTGTGCCTTAAAGCAATTTGAGGCTTCATGCCTACCTTCACAAAAAATACAGACCTGTCTCTTATCATCTACTCTACTGGTAGTCGGCAATTCAGTAGCTGTAGCAGCTTTATCACTTGACAATCAAGCCTGTGTATTATTGTAAACATTATCCTGAATTCCAAAACCTGCTACAGCCTAACTGATTCTTTCTTCAGATTCAACTTCAAGTTTCAGAAATTTCATAATGTTTTCTAACCTAACTTTGCCATCGCCAGTGCTTACAAAAGTACTGCTTCTTTGCCACACCCTCCGCAGTTCCTCAGGTAAACATGATTCCACCAGAGGGTATAGCATAGCAGCACATTTATCGGAAGTGACCCCTAGTGTTTCAAGTGACCTAATTTGTGATTCTAGGCTGTCATAAAGGCTACACAATGAATGAGGTTTGTTCACAGCATTCTTCAAAACTAAAGTTAACAATTCCCGGACATACACTTCTACAAGTAGATCGTCTATACCGAATCGACTTCTCAAGCTTTCTACTGCTTTAACATAATTTTCTCCGGTAGGTGGAAAGCTCTCGACTACTTCCCTAGCACGATCTTTAACTGTGGCTTGCACAGGATATTGGAACTTGTCTTCTGGTGCAATGTCAGGGTCCTTATCTATCTTCTGGAATTGTCCCCAGAATTGTAGCCACTGTCGTACATCACCGTCAAATTTCCGAAGTTCTAGTTTAGGGAGCTTGAATTCCCTTCTACTTGCGATATCGGCTCCACTATTGAGACTTGAATCATCCAGCGACTTCGCCTGGTGGGCTAGTATTTCATTAACACTTACCTCGGCATCGAGGAACGGTCCTTGGTAATCATCGGCAACTCGGCATTCGTCTTCCAAACTCTCGTGACCAGCTTCTATCTTTAAACTTAAAATCTCACCGTCCAGTGCCAGTAGATCTTCATTCTTCATTTGTAGTAAAGAATAGGAAACATTAATTTTCCTTCTCCTTTCATCGTTCTCCAATTCCTGATTATTCAGTTCTTCTTTGAGAGTGTGTAGTTGTCTGGTAAACGCTGAACGTTTCACCTTCCTCAGTGCCACATGGGAATCCAAAGTCATAATGGATTTCACAATATTTTCCTTCAGTATTGATACAATACGTTATGTATTTCGATTCGTATTTCAATTATCAGTACCCGTCTGGGTCCTGTCACGGTCGCCGCTAATGTCGAATTACGCTACTCGCGTATCTGTTCAATTACTAGGTACAGGACATAATCCATTTCGTTGTGTGGCATACATTTATTACATAAGCATTGCAAATCTACTACACATATTATTCATTACAGATCAGAGAACAATCGCCGCCATAGCGACCACACAGATTGTCGTGGTGACCGTAGGTATAGTTGCCAACCCCGCGTAACCATAGTTCCCATTCCAGGAACTACTATTCCCAGATTCGCGACAACGCCTGTGGTGCAGCGAGCTGAGATGATGCTCTTGCTGTTGAGGAGCTGCATCCAGCAAGCATATGCCTCCGGGATCTCATGCCATATGAGTTCTGGTGGGACTTAGTCAAATGCCTTCTCCAAATCTAAGAAGGTGAAATGGACAGTCCACTTCTCTCTGTACTTATTATTACGATATTATTATTTATTTACCAAGGATTGGACGGCAGATACAGAAAGGGCAAGCACCACAAACACAGCAGTGTCTTCATCTCTATCAGCATCTGGGTGGCGTTGATCATCGCTCAGTTTCACTGTCTTTCACGAAGCCGCACTGGTTTGGTGCGATGTTGACAATCTTAAAGAGGTGGCTCTCCAAGATCATTGTATGGCAGAGAAGATGGATAGGCCAATACTTAGAGCAGACGGTGACATGAACAGATGGGTTCTGAGACGCTGGTCTGCCATGTGGAAAGAATCACGATGCTCTCAATGCATCCCGCTAGGAATTCAGCACCGGATTGCACCAACTTCTTTCAGACTTCAGCGAGAATGTTGCCAGACTAGAGTTATGTTCATTTCTTGACATGTATCAATTGGCACAGTTATCAATTGTTGTGCATGCTCTAGAGATAGTCTGTGCAGATTATAAATTAATAGGTAATAATCATTGTAATCAATTTCATCTAGCAAACAGATCAGGAACCCGTCATCCAAAGTACACATATCTTATCTCAATCACCGTCTCTGCTGAGGACGAAATCATGCTGTTCATAGACCAATGATACATTATGATATGGACTAAATTGTGATTATCTAATCTTCTCACTATTTCTTACTGTAAAATAAGCTTTCACAACGTTTCAGTCTGAATTAAGACTTATACAGTAGGCTAATGGTGTCTTTCACTCATCATCATATTCTAAAAGCGAGGGCTTGTAGCTGCTGCCACAGCTTTCTGCCTTGGGCTTTAATAGCAGTTAATTCTGTTGAACATGTTGTTGAAAGTGGTGATAGTGCTTGTTGGAACATCAAGGTTATCTACTCGTTCGTTGTAGAAGCAAGACACTCGTGGTCGTCTGCCTCTCTTTTCAGTTTCCTTCGGTCAAAGAAGTTCGAAGTAAGAAATTGTGCCAAAAAGTGTAAACAAGTATCGGTAACTTTACCTGCCCTTTTTGACATCAATTCTTCCTTGCTCTTCGATTCAACTTACCCTGGTGATCTTACTCCAGATATCTATTTTGAACTTTCAATTCCATGATTAGCAGTTGCCTTTTTGAAAAAGCTTGTTTTGCCATTGCTATTGATTCCCTCTGTTGTCATATGTGATGAGGACTCCGAGGTAGCAAAATTGGTTTATTTGCTCAACTTTGTTGTTCGATTTGATATTTGTTACACGTGCTTGACTGGACTTAATATTAGTCTCCTTTCCATTCTCTCTCTACAGTGCAGTTATGATTCTGTTTCATGCAGACTTTGATCTGGTAAATAGTGTAGGTAAATGTTGATTCATATATTGTAATGTTTTATATATATATATTTGCTTTCATTTAAATGATGTTGCTGATATTTCACTGATCTGGTGTTTATACATTCCAGCATGTCAGAAGATCGTGCAGCAGCGGCTATCCTCCTCCACGTCGTGTTTAACGCCGACCAACTCTCGACCCTCTACACCCAACAGTCACTTTGTACCTACTGCTGTCACAGCAAGGCACCACCATCAGGGGCCCGTACCATCACCCACCAACAATGGCTTTATTGTTGGCGGCACCAACAGCACGTCCTCACCTCACACATCGGGAGGATCTCCTGCAAGCAACGTACTCAGCAATGTGTCTCCCAGTCATACTCAGACTCTTACTCATAAGGTTAGTGCAGTAGAGATGAGAATTAAACTTTACCTATAATAAACATTTAAACGTTACCTTAAATCATCAAATGATGCACCACTATGCTGTACACTAATAATTGTGAAATTGGTACAGCCCTTCTCATTCACATCAGTAGCATGAACTAATAATTAAATGTGATAGTAAGAGGCCTACTAATACAAAAACTAATCAAGTCAGAGAAAATACAAATACAATTGACGATTCGAAGTTTCACAAAGTATCCAGTAACCTATTACAATTAAAATTTAAAAAAAGGTGCAATTTTATTGAAAGAACACTATACAAAATACTGTACTTTCTATTCTATTTACAAAAGCATGCTATTCACACAAGCTCTCCCAGGGGCTCACATCTTGTGGGACGTGGGTTGGCAACCACGGGACCCCAGCTGAGTCCGGCATTGCTTCCACTTACTTGTGCCGGGCTCCTCTCCGTCTTCTTTCCTGTCGACCTCCCTTGGTCAACTCTTGTTCTTTTCCGACCCCGACGGTATTAGGGCATCCGAGGCCTAGGGAGTCTTTCACTTTCCCGCCTTAATTGGCCCTCGTCTCATCTTTCCTGATCCCTCCTTCTTCGAGGGGTCAGACCTCTTGTTTTATTTTCATTATATTTCCTTTTCTCTTTAAGATTCCCGCACTGTTTTTGTTACTTGGCTCCCCATGTATCTAAATTCCCTTTAGATTTTTTTTTTTTTTGCATCTACACGACATTTTGTAGGTATTTTTAATCTACGTTGCTTTTTGTAATTTTTATTTCGATCTAAATTGCATTTCGCGATTGTTTTCAACCTCAATTGCATTTTGTAAAGATTGACAATCTAAATTGCTTTTTAGTAAGTCTTTCAATGTGGGAGCAGGGCATTTTAGTGAGTATTTTGAATTTCAATTGCATTTTGTGTGGTGGGCATTTTGCAAGTATTTTGATTCTCAATTGCATTTTGTGGGTATTTTGAATCTAAATTACATTTTGTCAAGTATTTTCAATCTAAATTGCATTTTGTAAGTATTGTCAATCCAAATGAGTAGTTTGAATCTATCGTGCATTTTGTAAGCATTTTCAATTTCAATTGCATATGTAAGTATTTTGAATTTCAGTTGCACTTTGTGTATATTTTGGATTGGAAATGGGATCTTTTCATCTGAATTGCATTGTGAATTTTCAATTTCGATTACATTTTGTAAGTATTTTGAACCTCAATTGCATTTTGTATGTATTTTCGATCTTGTTTGCATTTTGTAAGTATTTTGAATTTCAATTGCATTTTGTACGTATTTTGAACCTAGCCTACATTTTGTGCGTATTTTTCAATCTACCGGTATTCCTTTTGTGAATCTTTTGTTCTAAATTCCCTTTTGTACGAACATTTTGTGAGTTGTTTCAATCTGAGTTCCTTTTTTTAAGTATTTTCCGTCTCACTTAATTTTCGTTCTTGTTTCCATTTTATTGTCATTTTCGCTATCACCCAGATCATTAGGGGCCGATAACCTAGATGTTAGGCCCCTTAAAACAACTATTATCATCATCATCATGTTCACAGAAGCTCTACTCAAAATTTGATTACGGTGATCAAGTTGTTCTAGAATTTGTTCTGCAATAGTGTACGTATTTAAGGACTTCCATGTATTCTTCTTACCAGGAGAGTTTTCTTCAATTTGTATTCCGTCAATCATGTAATCAGCTAATCAATGGATCTACAATATTTCCCTGCAAGTGGTGGAGTCATATTTTACACCCTATTCATACAACTCATAAAAACCTACTGTAATTACTTACTCACAGTATGTATGAGCCTTACTGCTAATATTTACAACGAAAAGGCAACAAAATAGTAGGCATAATAAGCTTGACAGTTAAATAATGAAAATGGCAACATCATCATCATTTCAGGTATTCGGGATATGTTTCCAAAATTCAAGTCTTCCTTGGCTCTCTTTGGTTCCATTTTGAGTCATGTAGAGGAATTTAGATACCTATTTCTGGAATTCAATTGATCTCAGGTAGTTTTTATTGAAATGAATAGTGAGCCATGATCTTGCAAGCCTTTGCGTTTCTAAATTAGCTACTACTTCATGCCAAATATCTGGAGGGATACTTATATTATACTGTATTCTTCATTGTGGCTCTGCAAGTTTGATTGGCAATATCCAAGTGTGATCATCAACAAAGTGCCTAATTTATTTCATTTAATAACACTGCACATGTATTAGAGATTTGGTTGAATATGGAGTTATTTGTAATTTGTTACATTAACAGTACAAGCTTAATTAAATTGTGCAAGGTGGGCAAAAGATGAATGGACTCCTCGAAATAAGTACTGTACCGGTAATAAATGAATTTGGTAAATAATTACACAAACATCCAATGAATGATAGCATATTATACTGTATGTTTCCCAGTGTTTTTGTTTAGACTGACAAAGGCTATGTTTGGTGGGTCCAAACATTTATAATTGTTATTTGTAGGCATTGACTAGATGGAATATAAGCAAGTCCAAAACGGTAGTGATGCCCGTTAGTTGACAAAACATCTGTGCTAGCATCACTCAGAATGGTACAAAGTTAGAACAAGTACATCAGTTCTGTTACCTTGGCAGTGTAGTGTCCACAGATAACCAACCATCTGCAGAAATCACCAGTAGAGTTCAACATGGAGCACAATTTTATCATCTCGTGAGAGGGCTTCCTTGGGATAGGCAAGTTTCTTTAAGATCAAAACTAATACTCTACAAGAGCTTCTTTGTACCTGTTACTACATATAGCTTAGAAACCTGTACCAATCCAAGAGAAATACCAGCAAACTACAGGCGGTGGAGATGAAGTTTTCAAGAACTATGATTCAGAAGACAAGGAGGGACAAAATAAAGAATGAAAAGATATGCCATCGTGTTAAAGTAGAACAATCTCTTAATGAGATCTGTGTTCAAGCCAGACTGAAAGGGTTTGGTCATCTCGTAAGAATGGACACACAAAGAACAGCTAGAGTGTGGTTTGAGAAAGAACTGAAAGGCAAGAGACCAAGAGGTCGACCGAGGAAGAGATGGATCGCCCAAGTTAGAAATGATCTTGCAGGGAGAGGTATGAATTTACAGCAAATCATGGGGGAGGAAACATTTTTGGAAATAACTAAATGTAGAACGCTCATTCACCCCACCCGGGAAACTGGAGTTGGTTCATGGTGATAATGACTAGGTGGAAATTGAATGTGTATTCGTTTGTAATCTATATATATAAAGCACAATGTTTGTCTGTCTGTCTGTCTGTCTGTTATGTATACAAATCTACACCGTTTCACCGATCTGAACCAAAATTTGTATACATACCCTTTGGAACCCTGCGGGTAACCCTGTCAACTTTAAATTTCGGACAGACCACCCCATTCCCTGCATTTAGGCCCTTTTGCACAAATCTACACCGGTTCACCGATCTGCACCAAAATTTGTATACCTACCCTTTGGAACACTGCGAGTAACACTGTCTACTTAAAATTTCGGACAGACCACCCCATTCCCTGCATTTAGGCCCTTTGGTCCAAATCTACATCGTTTCACCGATTTGAACCAAAATTTGTATACTTACCCTTTGGAACCCTGCGAGTAACACTGTCTGCTTGAAATTGCGGACAGACCATTCCATTCCCTGCATTTAGGCCCTTTGTCCCAAATCTAAACCGTTTCACCGATCTCAACAAAAAATTGTATATTTACCCTTCAGAACACTGCGACTAACACTGTCTGCTTTAAATTGCGGAAAGGCTACTCCATCCCCTGCATTTAGGCCCTTTGGCACAAATCTACACCGTTTCATCGATCTGAACCAAAATTTGTATACTTACCCTTTGGAACCCTGCGAGTAACACTGTCCACTTAAAATTTCAGACAGACCACCCCATTTCCTGCATTCAGGCCCTTTGGTCCAAATCTACACCGTTTCACCGATCAGAACCAAAATTCGTATTCTTACCCTGTGGTACCCTGCGAGAAACACTGTCTGCTTGAAATTGCGGACAGACCACTCCATTCCCTGCATTTAGGCCCTTTGGAACAAATCTACACCGTTTCACCGATCAAACCAAATGTGTATACTTCCCCCTTGAAACCCTGCGAGTAACACTGTCTGCTTGAAATTGCGGACAGACCACTCCATTCCCAGCATTCTAACACTGTCTGCTTTAAATTGCGGAGAGGCTACTCCATCCCCTGCATTTAGGCCCTTTGGCACAAATCTACACCGTTTCATCGATCTGAACCAAAATTTGTATACTTACCCTTTGGAACCCTGCGAGTAACACTGTCCACTTAAAATTTCGGACAGACCACCCCATTTCCTGCATTCAGGCACTTTGGTCCAAATCTACACCGTTTCAACGATCAGAACCAAAATTCGTATTCTTACCCTTTGGTACCCTGCGAGAAACACTGTCTGCTTGAAATTGCGGACAGACCACTCCATTCCCTGCATATAGGCCCTTTGGCACAAATCTACACCGTTTCATCGATCTGAACCAACATTTGCATACGTACCCTTTGGAACCCTGCGAGTAACACTGTCCACTTAAAATTCGGACAGACCACCCCATTTCCTGCATTCAGGCCCTTTGGTCCAAATCTACACCGTTTCACCGATCAGAACCAAAATTCGTATTCTTACCCTTTGGTACCCTGCGAGAAACACTGTCTGCTTGAAATTGCGGAAAGACCACTCCATTCCCTGCATTTAGGCCCTTTGGAACAAATCTACTCTGTTTCACCGATCTGAACCAAAATTTGTATACTTACCCTTTGGAGCCCTGCGAGTAACACTGTCCACTTAAAATTTCGGACAGACCACCCCATTCCCTGCATTTAGGTCCTTTGGCACAAATCTACACCGTTTCACCGATCAGAACCAACATTCGGATTCTTATCCTTTGGTACCCTGCGAGTAATACTGTCTGCTTGAAATTGCGGACAAACCACTCCATTCCCTGCATTTAGGCCCTTTGGCACAAATCTACACCGTTTCACCGATCAGAACCAAAATTTGTATACTTACCCTTTGGAGCCCTGCGAGTAACACTGTCCACTTAAAATTTCGGACAGACCACCCCATTCCCTGCATTTAGGTCCTTTGGCACAAATCTACACCGTTTCATCGATCAGAACCAACATTCGGATTCTTATCCTTTGGTACCCTGCGAGTAATACTGTCTGCTTGAAATTGCGGACAAACCACTCCATTCCCTGCATTTAGGCCCTTTGGCACAAATCTACACCGTTTCACCGATCAGAACCAAAATCTGTACTTACCCTTTGGAACCCAGCGTGTAACACTGTCTGCTTGAAATTGCGGAGAGAACACTCCATTCCCTGCATTTAGGCCCTTTGGCCCAAATCTACACCGTTTCACCGATCTCAACCACAATTTGTATATTTACCTTTTGGAACACTGCGACGAACAGTCTGCTTGGAATTGCGGAGAGGCCACTCCAACCCCTGCATTTAGGCCGTTTGGCACAAATCCACACCGTTTCACCAATCTGACCCAAATTTTACATACTTTGGAACCCGACAAGTAACACTGTTCACTTTAAATTTTGGACAGACCACACTATTCCCTGCATTTTGGCCCTTTGGCACAAAACTACACCGTTTCACCGATCTCAAATAATTACCCTTTGCAACTCGACGAGTAACACTGTCCACTCGAAATTTCGGACAGACCACTCCATTCCCCGCATTTAGGCCCTTAGGCACAAATCTACATCGTTCACCGATCGAAAACAAAACGTGTATACTCACCCTTTGGAACCCAATGAGTAACACTGTCCACTTGGAATTTCAGACAGACCACTCCATTCCCTGTTAGGCCCTTTTGCACATATCTACATCGTTCCACCGATCTGAACCTAAATTTGTATACTTACCCTTTGGAACCCGACGAGTAACACTGTCCACTTAAAACTTTGGACATACAACTCAATTTCCTGCGTTTAGGCCCTTTGGCAAAATCTACCCTGTTTCACCGATCTGAGCCAAATTTTACATACTCACCCTTTGGAACCCGACGTGTAACACTTTCTACATGAAATTTCAGATAGACCATTCCATTTACCGCATTTAGGCTCTTTGGCAAAAATCTACATAGTTTCACCCATCTCAACCAATCTTTATATAAGTTACTTACCCTTTGGAACCCGACGAGTAACACTGTCCATTTTAAATTTCTGACATACCTCTCCATTCCCTGCATTTAGCTCAGGAATTCCTCGGGGTTGCCAGCTTCCTAACTCACCCGCCATGAGCCCTTGAGGGTGTACCAGAAATGGTGGGGCTATACACAACCTGCCTCTTTGAGGGCCTTGAGCAGAGGACAGGAGATATAATGAAACGGAATAGAAAGCAGACCCCTCGAAGAATGAGGGCATCAGGAAAGATGAGACAACGGCCAATTAAGCGGGAAATTGGAAGACTCCCTAGCCCATTGGATGCCCTAATACAGTCGGGGTCGGAAGGGAACAAGAGTTGACCAAGGGAGACCGTCAGGAAAGAGAACTGAAAGGAGCCTGGCACCAGGAAGTAGAAGCGATGCCAGACTCAGCTGGGGTCCGGTGGTCGCCAACCCACGTCCCACAAGTTATGAGACTCTGGGGGGGGGGGGGGGGGGTGGCGTTGTGAGAATAGCTTGCTGATTCATCGCGAGGTACCATGAGAGGACTTTCCAGAGCTGTCTATACTCATGCAAGCACAGGGCCGTTGCTCAAGCCACACTGTGGTGTTGCGAAAGAGTGAGTGATTCCCCGGCCAATCTAAATACGACGGGGAACCCCGAACGTGTGTCATCGTATTTCGTCATCTACGATCATCTCAGGTTCGTGCAGCTTGGACCCATTTTTTTGCCGAGCAGTACGCCATAAGCTCTTTCACTAGACGCATCGAGTACAGGCCTAAGCCAGAAAATAAGGTTGACACTTTGGAAGACATCGAAGCTAGACATCTGAATTATCTATATCAGTTGTAAATTACACCATGTTCGTTTAGTAGTCATTTTTTCATTACCTTATTATTATCATCATCATAAGTGCAAATGACCTAGATGTTACGCGCATCATACCACTAATCACCGCCGCATAAAGTCATTCTCGACTGTGATTTTTAAAATATTTATTTTTATTACAGTACATTGTGTACATTATAAGTTGAAGTGTCAATTCAATACAGGTAGTAGTTCCCCTCATCATCCTCATCATAAGGGCAAATGACCTAGATGTTATGCCCATTACACCATTAATCACCACATACAATAAGTCTTCCTCGCCTGTGAATTTTGAAATATGTATTTCTATTCCGGTAGTTTGTAAGTTTGACGTGTCAATTCAACAGTAGTTTTCATTATCATCCTTATCAAAAGGGCAAATGACCTAGATATTACGCCCTCATTGTCTTTGGGGGGGGGGGGGGGGAATGACCTAGATTTTATGTCCATTATATTTCTAAGTAGACTTTGATACATTATCATCATTCCACCGGGCGAAGCCGGGTACTACTGCTAGTATACAGTATATAAGAAAGGATTCTGAAGAACAAACATATACGACTTGCACTAAAATCTATCCTACAAAAACAATATCTCATATCTGAATAAGAAAGGGCAGCCAGGTCAGCCAGAATGAAGAGGTTTTGGGAGAGGAGGATAATTATAACAACTAAATTCCCTGTCAATTCTTAGGTGACTTAAATGTATTTGGTTTGATTTAAGTGCTCCAATGTGGGTATAAACTATGTAAATAAATTTAACATATATTGGTTACCAGTATACATTTTTAAGGGCAGATGACCTCGCTGTTCTGCCCCTTAAAACTCCAATAAATAAATAAATAAATAACCAGTATTCATTTAATAACAACACAGCATGGGATTCATTACTGGTGTGATAGCTATGAACTTTATTTTTTCATATGTTACACGTATGTAAAGAGCATGAGACTCATACTTCATGTAATAATGGCAGAGCCAACTCTTTGCTGGATCTCATTCATCACCATAATGAAAAGAACTGGAGACCTAGGATGTATTACAACTTATGTCTAAAATACTGGAGTGGTGGAGAAGTATCATCATTTTTGGAGATGATGTCCTTCAGAAATAGTTTTATACATAAATTTCAAGAATTGAATACTGCATAAAGACTAGCTATGTTCACTGTGATATTGCTTTACAGGATACTATCAGTTTGTCATCGTTGGGAGGTGGGCGGCAAGTCCATACTCTCTCTTCCTCCAACCACCAGCTTCACAGGCATCAGGACACCAACAAGCTGGACACGGGAACGTTAACGGCCCGAGCAGATGGTGTCACTGTGGTGGACAACAACAACGTGGCTAAGTTCGCTCCACCTCAGGGGTTCGATAACCTGCCCCCTCCGCAGCAACCCCCTCCCCAACAGCAGTCGATGGGCAAGGACAAAGATCTCCCCACGCCCAGCTCCACCCCCACTACATCCAGGTGAGGTTGAGTTCCTTGTACAATCAGTATTTTTAAATGCGAAAGACCTACCGTAAGTTAATAAATTTATAGGCAAGTTACAAGTCCTTCTGTAGGTTAAATCACCTGCACTCTGGTGTCTCTAAATCCATGTGACATAATCCCCATGCCAAGTAGTCAGCACACACACTATTGGGAAATAAGGTATTTGGTTGCTAGCTGTTGAGTACATTCACAATATACACTGGAAATGAAAATCCACAGCCTGCTTCCAGTCGACCGACCGGGTCAGGGAATGGAATGAATGAAGCCCCCATCTAGCAGCGAGGATATGAACTGTGCCGGCTGCCGAAGCCTGTCGCACTCCCCTGGGCTAATGATTAAATGAATGACAGATGAAATGAAATTATAGTGGCGAGTGTTGCTGGAATGAAATTGTGACAGTGAAAACCCGAGTACCTGGAGAAAAACCTGTCTGCCTCCGCTTTGTCCAGCACAAATCTTGCATGGAGTGCCCGGGATTTGAACCACAGACCCAGCGGTGAGAGACCGGCATGCTGCCGCTAAGCCACGGAGGCTCACAATATAACCTGTATTTAATAAACTTTGCTTTAACTGAGAAATAGCAAAATAAGTTTTAAAATCCAGAATCTCAGCAAATAATTGCAGTACTTCTCAAGAAACACCCATGTAATAGTGCTATAATATTTCTGATATAGGATAAGAGAGGTGAGCAAACCAGGTCAAAAAGCTCCAGCTAATGATCAAAGTAAAAATTCCAAATTCATCTTTATCAATCTTGGAAAAAAATTAGGTTTTTATCTGTACATAATGCACATATGAGTCGAGTGTGAGGTTCTTAGCATTAGTGATAATTGTATAATAAGTCCAATTGTTTTCATGTATGGGCTTTTATGTGTGGTTTTTGACTCGATCAAATTGGTGATGAAATACGAAGATCTCCCATATTTAAAATGATCTACTTTGTTAAAACAATGTGATATGGTTGCAAATTCTGCAAAATAAAGTACTTAAAGAAAATGTACCATATTCTTTTCTGATGTAAGAAAGATTAAAAATAATAGGGAAACTTCTCCTTTGGGTTATCTGTGCTCGGAACTTACTATCTTGGTAGCTCTAATGACCAGTGATATAATGTTGTCGGTTAACTGAATGTGAATTTAATCTGTCATCATCCATAGTACAGTATTTTGAAAATTGTATCACAAGTGATATTATGTGATTAAATTATATATTTTCAATCCCAGTCGTTGTTTGGAATATTGTATATTCAACCAATATGTTAGAAAGTATTAATTAATTATGAAAGGCTTAGATGTTATAAAACACTAACTTAAAAACTCAAAACGGTATACTGTACTTGGTTGGCCATTAACCACAAACTTGAGCTTCGATTGTTGTTGTAATATATCATTAGCTGCCCTCATGAATAACGTTACTATAGTGGAGGCTTTCAGCTAATAGTTCTTGTGTTGTACAGAAAGTACAAACCAGAGGTTGCATGTTGAAATGTTAGAAGCCATTTTTCAGTGTTGCCTGTATAATCAAATCAACAGAATTGGTTAGTTAGTTAGTTAGTTAGTTAGTTAGTTATTGTTGTTTTAAGGGGCAGAACTACGAGGTCATCTCCTCTTAAAAACAAAATTGGTCTTCAGTCGGTCAACACAAGAGTGCCCGAAATGATTGGGCGGAAAGCAATAATTATTTTATCACCCTATTATTTGAAAGAAATGTTACGGGTTGTTATTGGAAGGCAGTGACCATTTGTGTTTCGGTAGTGTTTTGTAGAGCTATTTTGTCTTGTATATTTCGATCTGATGATGCTCGCTTGATGAACGAAACATGACTTCCAATTAAACCCCACCATTTGTTAGAAAAGTTAGAAAAGGTGATGAAATATAAAATAATTATCTCTTTCCACCCAATCCGTTTGGGCACCATTATGTTGACTGACTGAGGAGTAATTCTGTCGACTCCTGTATTTGTCAGACATTTAAGGCTTGTACTCTTCGCATAACATACGACCTATTAGCTGAAAGCTTTACTCTTTTATCTTCATATGGTCGTGAAATTCTCATTCTTGGAATAGAGAATAAGGAGTTGATGGAAATTATTGGGTGCTTCTGTTCACAGGAAGAGCCGTCGCCGGTCCAACCTATTCACTCCGTCCAAGAAAGGTGATGATAAGTTGAAGAATGGGGAACTGGGCAGTGGGCGTGCTATTCCCATCAAGCAAGGCTACCTCTACAAGCGCAGCAGTAAGGCTCTAAACAAGGAGTGGAAGAAGAAGTATGTCACATTATGTGATGATGGTAGACTGACTTACCATCCAAGTTTACATGTAAGTTACATTCTAATAATCGTAGGTCAGAAATAGAAGGATAGAATCACAGAGGAAAGACAAACACAGAGAGAGAGTTGGGGGCATAGAGAGAAACACAAATTAAAGAAAGGATAAACACACAATAAGGTGAAGGCCAATCTCCACAGCCAGACATCCCTCCGTCTTCGTAGGAAAGCATTCACACATTCCATTCACTCGATAGCTCTTCAATGCTATTGATCTGGTCTCGTCAGGAGAGCAAGAAGAAATCAGTTCTTCTGGTGCTCAAAACAGATCTGGTGTAGGAAGGATTGAAAACTAAATAAGCAAGGATGGCCATAGAAGATACATGTAAAGACAAGGTCTACCAGCTGTAGAATGGCCCCCCTACAATGTTTGCATGAAGGGTGCAACATGTGGATGTGATAAATGTTTCTTAATGTTTTAAGTGTCTTTTAAAGTACTTTTAAATTTTAAGATTCTATTGTGGAGGCTGAGGAAGGACAAGAGTTTGTTCGTAATACGTGTCGTTTTTTAACATAGCCTATGTAGTGGTTGAAGTAATAGAAGCCATTTTTCAGTGTTGCTTAATTCTATTAAAGATAGCTTTCCAGTCAGTCAACACAAATAAATTGTCAACATTTTTGTAGTTTTCCCTGTGTTTTTTTTAATGAAGCAATTACTGTTTTTTTTTAACAGACATGACTACCATTATGTTGACCGACAGGGTTAATTCAGTGGATTAACATGCAACGTCATTGCTGGCCTCCAAAACTCTTTGTGTGCTGTAGCACATATTGCATGTTATGCATTCAAAATTTGCTGGGTAAAAGTATATTCTGGTGATGATTTTTGTAAATGTATGGTATGCTCTTATTGACATTGGAAGATGGGCACATATTTATACCCTTAAATTGTGCTACTGTGTTAATTTTGAGAATATCACTATTGAAGAGTTACTTTTAACACCTTCAAGTTTTACTAATAATGTGAGCAGTTAGTTTTTGTTTTAAACTGTTCTGCTTTTCTGATAATAGTTTATATATTTTTTTTTTTTTTGGTATTAAGAAATTTTGCAAAATTTAGAAAGTATTCTTGCTTGTAAATTTTTGAATTTACAACGTTATCATGTTACCAGATAATGCTTAAACGCTTAAAACTGCTCTTTGAGTATAGACTCTGGTTTGTATATACCCATATTATAGGGCTGGAAACTGTGCAAGATGATGAAAAACTGAAGTACTCATGGTTTGTAAAAGGTTATGGTTATGTTTGTTACCGTTCCTGAAGTGATGTTTTGATTTAACATGAAAAAATCAGGGAATTCTCAGGGTAATCTGTTAGTTTGTTCTGGTAGACACCCTGTTGTGCAGGCAAATACATAGTTTCAAAGTAAATTGTTGAAAGTTCATTCTAATTCCAATTTTACAAAAAATCAAAAGTAGGGTTCGGAAGTTTAAGACCTAAAGAAGTACAAAATATGCAAGCAAATATGCCCTAAAAACTAGCTAAATATGACCTAAAACTATAAAATATGACCTAAAAAACTATGAAATATGACATGAATTTTTGGGATAGGTAGAGTATTACTAACACACAGTAAACGTCTTAAGTGCTACAACGTAATCAGCGATAATATACCAGACACATTAATCATACAAACTGACAGAGAGCTACAGTACATTACAATTTTCAACATTCATTCAGTATCATATCCTTGAGATGCAGTTCTTGCTCGGTTTTCCTAAAAGACATAACATCGCATTTCCTTGTTTGCTAATTGCATCTGAGCTAAATATATCTACTGGAGTGACATCCTATTGAAAGGCAGAAGCACACTATCATCATGACCCCTGACCTCATACGTTCAGTATCGCAATCTAACTTGTCCAGAAAGATGTGCTAAAAGACGTCCGTAGAGGAGCGCCTTCTTCGAATCAGGTCTTCTAAACCTGCTATCTGCCTGTTCTGGGAAAAGAAAGAAAAATATACTGTATCTACTACACTATTCGGAAATCCTGTGTTTGAAACTTGACGCAGATAACACGTACCTTGTTAACAACACCGAAATTTAAACAAAAATGCTGAAATTATAACCAAATATGACCTTATATCACTAAAATATGACCAAATATGACCAAAACAATAAAAATGGCTAAAATATGCATTTATAGGCAACACCAAATTGCTTTAAATCTGGTCAGGGACCCGTCATTCAAACTTATTTTTCAGATTTCAGGTAAAATGAGATCAGGAAAAAAATATGACTTTTCCTTAACATGCGAACCTTAATCATAAGTATGTAAGCATTCTTGGTTATACTTAGTTTAAAACACTTAGCACAGCACACCCAATACAAACAAATTCCGCCTTAGACTGAACAACGCCTGGCATCTTAAGGAATGCTGGCACACTTGGAAATATATGACACAAGTTTGGTGAGGGACCACTCAGCACACTGGATGAGACCCAACAACCACTCCAAAAATCACCCTGTATCATCATCACTTTGTCAGCAAGGATATATATATAACAGCTCCTGCTGAAAAGTAAGGAATAGTGCACATCAATTTCATATGCCACCTTCCACCACCATAACTAATTGTAGTATGTTTCCTAAAGTGTAAAAGAAAACGTCAACTAAATGAGAGAGGAAACGGTTTATGTACGTTAGAAGTATTTTAGAAAAAGAGGTTGCAATTTGTGAACCTTATTTTCAGGACTACATGGATGATGTCCATGGAAAGGAGATCTCACTCCAGTATGTGACAGTGAAAGTACCTGGACAAAAGCCAAGAGGATCCAAGTCAATCATGTCTGCTGCTGGGAGTAACAATGGCATCAATGAGGGACTAGGGAGTCTTTCTATTACCAGTAAGTGTTCAATGTCATTGTAATGCATTTATATTCTATGAAGACAGATGGAACCAACTGCAGTGGCTACGTGCACTAAGGGGGAAGGCTATGGGGCCAGGCTATCTCTTGACTCGGTAGATGAGTGAGTTTGAACCTCACCATGGAATGTGCTTGAAGTGGTTTTTCATGGTTTACCATTTTCAACTCCTTGCATATACCAGGTTGGTACCTTGTAATAGGCCATTGTTCCTTCCTCCTCGTTGTCCAGGTTTGTTCATTTCATTTCACCTTAACTCCTCTGATGAGGTTGGCATCATTAAAAACATCTGGACATAAAAACCTTCCGCCACATATAAATTCATCACATCTCATCCTTGATCCAACAAAACTAGAATAATAAGCGGTAGAAATGCCTACAGACATGAAATGTCACAGCTTTTGTTATGTAAAGATACAAAACAAATAGAAGAGTCAAAACTTCACAAGAAAAAGCAGTGTATAAGGACACTCTCCATGTTGTTTGTGAACGTGAACACTTGATAATAAAAATTCATATTTAACAGTGAGAAACTAATCGTAGTATGTTGACTGGTGGGCTTGCAATGAATTTGAAAACACTTCCTCATGTTTTTGGTTTCTGTTGCTAAGAGGAACTCCCGACACCACAGCTTGAGGAATAAGATCAGTGACTGCTTCAGACAAGTGAAGCAGTACAAGGTATACGAAGAAGTAACTAGCGCATTATCTGAACATTCCATGAAATGTGCTGACATTGTCGTCAATGATAGAAAATCCAGCAAAGGCTTCAATATAGATCAACCATAAGATATTATCGAGATGACAAGCAATCCAATGAAGTTGGCACTGAAAAGAAGTGGCATTATGATCCTTGCTTCCATGACTTGGGACAAAAATACAAAACTATTAACTGGGAAGTAATTGATTTGTTCTTTGCAGCACAAGGAGTCATCATCATCATTTTCTAGCTCCAGTTTCCCGGGTGTGGTACACAAGCGCTTGCGATTGCTTTCTGTCAGAGTAGAGTTTTTGTTCTTCTACGCCTTACCTTATCACATTCCTTTAGTTGACCTCGGACTTCACTATGTCTATCCATCGATATCTTGGCCTTCCTACCGGTCTCCTTCCACTCACTTCTCTGTCGAAATAATTTCTTGGTGTTCTATTGCTGTCCATTCTCATGACGTGTCCAAACCACTGTAATCGACTTTTTCCTGGAAGTTCAGTGACAAGTATTTTGATGCCAACTTCCTGCCTGTTAATTTTATTCCTAATCTTATCTTTCCTGGCACTTAGGTTCATTGTTGTGATGAATTTCATTTGTGGATTTTACTATTGGCCTTGTTGAGTAGGGTACAAGTTTATACAAGTTTCAAGTCGATAGATGAGAATTGGAATGAAGTAGGTGTGAAATAAGCTTAATTTTGCTTTCTGGGGTATTTTGTCATCCCATAATAGATTTCTTACTTGGCAATAAAGCAGAGAATCTCTTGGGGTCCTGTTAAGGATCTCTTGCTTTGTAGTATTGTCCTTTGAGACAACACTTTTGGGCAACAGATTGCAGCTGAGTTTCTTTCAGAAAGATGTTTGAACATGATGAGCCTGTCCTGTAGATTGTCATTTCAACTGTTTTTGTTTGACTGATCTTTAGTCCAAATTCTTTAAACTTGTCATTCCAAACGTTCCACAAGGAGTACTGTAGTTAAAAGTTTTCAAAATGTTGTAGACTTGATACAAATGCTGATGGCAATTTCGAAAGACTTCCTCCAAATAGTACATGGCCTCTTATCTAATGTAAACTGATTGCTTGTTTTGAAATAATAGAATATTCACAGGATAGCTTCCCATAAATAATAAATGAGTTGTTACACTTTCCTTCAATCCCAGATAGCTAATTTAAATTTAATTTTTAATTATTGTCTCATAGATTCATAAGTATGCTGAACCTATCATCGATCAAAATGTCGATAAAATATGCTGTAGCTGTGCATGAACAATGCTTTAAGTTGGCGACCCCGAGGGTTTCCTGAGCTGGGTCCGATTTTTCTTCTTCTTCCATTTCCTTTGGGACGGTCCCTCTCCTCTTTACCTTTCCCATCTGCCTTTCCGGCTCTCCTTTATTCCAAGCCCCTTAATTCTCATTCTTTGAGGGTTGAGGGCATTTCCTTTCCCCCTGTCTTTGTTTCCCTTACTCTTATTTTTGTTTTCCATTTCCTCTTCTAGAATGTAAGGATGTAGTTAGTTTTAGTTCTAAGTATGTAGTTAGTTTGTTTATTAAATATTGTTCATTGTTCCATTAGATTGTGGTGTGCGAGTGTGTCTGGTGGCAGTTGCATTGTTTATTAGATATAGTTGATTGTTTCATTAGACTGTGATGTGTGAGGATGCATGCGAGTGTGCCTGGTGACAGACTGTTTTAGTGGTAGTATTTTGTTGTTGGTGGAACTTAACTCTTTTTCGTTAGTAGAATTTTGGTATTTAGTTGTTAGTACAAGGTTAGTATTTTTGCTAGTAGAATTGCTCTATTTTTTTATTCTGAAAAGGAGTAGCAGCCTTTCAGAATAAATCAATTCTTTACATGTCTTATAGATGGCTAAGGTATTGATAATATAAACCAACTAATGGCTACACTACGTTCTGCTGCACGGCTGAAAGCAAAGGGACACTACAGCCATAATGCTATTCCTGAAGATATGCACCTCTCTATGCATAATTATATGTGATGACGGCCTCCTCCGTTGTAAAATTCCAATTCGGAGGTAAACTAGTCCCCCGTTTGGATCTCCGGGTGGGGACTACTCGAGAGGGGGTTAACATTACAGAAGTGACATAGAGGAAATCTGACATTCTACAGATCGGAGCTTGGAATGTTAGAAGTCTGCTAGGAAGTGGAAGGTTAGAAAACTTGGAAAGGGAACTGGATAGGTTGAGGTTGGATTTGCTTGGGATTAGTGAAATGTGCTGGCAGGAAAAACAGGACTTTTGGTCAGGAGACTATAGGGTCATTAGCACTAAAACAAACAATGGCCAAGCAGGGGTTGGTCTCATATTGAGTAGGAAACTTGGACAGCGGGTGGAATATTATGAGCAATACAGTGAACGGATTATTGTAGTAAAAACCAGTACAAAACCTACGTGTTCCACAGTGGTACAAGACTATATGCCTACCAATCAAGCTGATGTCGAAGATGTTGAAAAGGTCTACTAAGAAATAGGTGATGAAAATGTTATAGTAATGGGAGATTGGAATGCTGTGGTAGGAAAGGGAAGAGAAGGGAAGATAGTAGTAGATTTTGGATTAGGTGAAAGGAATGATAGAGGAAGCAGGCTGTTGGAATTCTGCACCGAGCATGAGTTGGTCATACCTAACACCTTATTCAATAACCACAATAGAAGAATATACACATGGATGAGAAGAGGAGATACAGGGCATTAGCAAATCGACTTCATTATGGTCAAGCAGGGGTTTCAAAACCAGATTTGGATTGTAAAACATATCCCGGTGCTGACATAAACTCTGACCACAATCTGGTTGTTATGAAATGCAGATTTAAGTTGAAGAAACTGAAGAAAAGTCAAAAGGCAAAAAGGTGGGCAATAGACAGACTGAAAAAGAAGGATGTAAACGAAAGGTTCAAGAAGAGTATAAAGGAAGGACTAATGAAAAACCCTAAACAAACTTCAATTGCAGACGAATGGGCACTTTTGAAGAATGAAATAACAAAATCCGCAGAAGAAAACATTGGTAGGAAAGAAAGAATAGGTAGAAAACCGTGGATCACTCAGGATATACTAGAATTGATGGATGAAAGGCGGAAACACAAGAATCTAAGAGATGAAAAGGGGAAAGCAGAATACAGACGTCTGAGAAATGAGGTTAACAAGAAGTGCAAGGAAGCGAATGAAAAATGGTTGAAAGAGAAATGTGCAGGTATAGAATATTGTCTGAAATTAGGAAAAGTAGACACAGCTTATCGAAGGATTAAGAATACTTTTGGGGAAAAGAAGACCAAGTGCTGTAATATTAAGGACACAAATGGAAAGCTTCTGACAGATAGGGAAGAAAAGGTTGAGAGATGGAAAGCTTACATAGTGTTTGTATAAGGGAAAGGAGATTGAGAATCATGTGATGGAAAGGGAGGAGGAAATTGATAGAATGCAAAAGAAGATTTAATATTGAGATCAGAATTTGACAAGAGCATTGGAAGACTTAAGCAGGAACAAAGCACCAGGCATAGATGATATACCGATTGAGTTGCTACGCTGCATAGGAGATGAAGGTCTGATCAGGTTATTTCACTTGGTGTGTAGGATTTATGAGACAGGTGAGGTACCCCCTGATTTCAAGAAGAATGTTATCATCCCTATACCAAAGAAAGTGGGAGCTGACAGGTGTGAAGATTACCGTACAATCAGCTTGATTACTCATGCTTCAAAGATCCTGTCTAGAATAATTTACAAGAGGATGGAAAGCCAGATAGAAACGGAGTTGGGTGAAGACCAGTTTGGTTTCAGGAGAAATGTAGGAACAAGGGAAGCTGTATTAAGTCTTAGGCTGATTTTGGAAGGTAGAATAAGGGAAGATAAGAAAACGTTCATCGCATTTGTAGACTTAGAAAAGGCTTTTGATAACGTTGATTGGAGTAAGTTGTTTGACATTTTGAAAACGATTGGAATAAAGTACAGGGATAGGAGGGTGATCTACAATCTTTACAGAAACCAGACAGCAGTCATTCGAGCTGATGGACATGAGAGAGAAGCTGGTATTCAGAAAGGTGTAAGGCAAGGCTGCAACTTATCACCCATACTTTTCAATCTTTACATTGAACAAGCAATGAAGGAAATTGGAGAAATATTTAAAGTGGGAGTGAATATTCAAGGATAAATAATTTCAACTCTGAGATTTGCCGATGAGATCGTCATCTTGGCTGACACACCTGAGGATTTGAATGAGTTTTTGAGTGGTATGGACTCCGTCTTGAGGAAAGAATTCATGATGAAAATTAATAAATGTAAAACAAAAATATTGGAATGCAGCCGAAAAAAATCGGAAACCTCTATGGACATCAAATTGGCAGGTGAAAAGCTGAAGGAAGTAGGAGACTTCTGTTACTTAGGAAGCAAAATAACCAGTGATGGACGAAGCAAAGAGGATATAAAAAGTAGGTTGGCTCAGGCAAGGAAAGCATTTCTACGAAAAGGAATCTGTTGACATCAAATATAGATTTAGGTATTAGGAAGTCATTTTTGAAAGCCTTTGTCTGGAGCATGGCGCTCTATGGAAGTGAAACTTGGACTATTGGTGCAGCAGAAAAGAGGAGAATTGAAGTGTTTGAAATGTGGTGTTACAGGAGAATGATGAAGATCAGATGGGTAGATAGGGTTACAAACAAAGAGGTATTAAGACGAGTGCGAGAGGAGAGATGTTTCTGGTGACTGCTAATGAAGAGACGAGATAGGTTGGTAGGACACTTACTAAGACACCCAGGAATAGCAAGCTTAGTTATGGAAGGAAGGATTGAGGACAAGAACTGTAGGGGTAGCACAAGGTTAGAATATGTTAAACAGATTGCCTCGGATGTAGGGTGTGGTAGCTATGTAGAGATGAAACGATTAGCTCAGGACAGTGAAGCATGGAGTCTGCATCAAACCAGTCAGAAGACTGAAGACTCAAACAACACAACTGAACCTATATGATTTCCCTATTTGAGGGCAGCTATCCATAATGGATTTTCTCCCTTTTATTAGGTAAAAGTCCTATGAACCTATTTTGGTTTCAGCATTAACAGAGGACCCTCTTTTTGAAATTACTATTTTTTGGAGAAGCTGTTGTGTTTATCTTTTGAATTTCTATAGCAAGATGATCATTTTGTTTACTTTTCCTGTTTTAGGTTTTCAGGGCAAGGAAAAGAGGGTTACCGACAAAGTGTTGCTGACTGCGTTTGAACTGCTCAAGGAGCCTGGTAGCAGACTTATCCAACCTGCAAGGTAGGTAGCCTATTGTTGGTTTGTTGCATAAAACTGGACCACAGCCATTCCAAGCAGGACTGTGCAGGCATATGTGTCAACATGATATGATATGATATGATATACATGACCAGATAGTCACAATCATATTACTAATGAATAGGAATAGTATTTCAATGAATTGTGCCAAGAAAAGTAACAAGTAGTATGTAAAGAATTAATATAGCCTATTTTTGTATATTCTACTGGTCCTTTCCATGTCAAAACTCTCCCACCTATAGACTAAATAGATTTTGGTACATTGTGATAAAGTATAGGACAACAGCTTGAAACTCAAAACTGAATATCCCAACATTGTAATCATTTTTAGGCAATAAACATTTCAAAAATATTTTAACAAAATGCCCATACTATGGTAGGCCTACCAGTGCCTGTCATGTTTTATACAAAAGTTTTCATCGTTGTTCAAGATAAATCCCATAAACACACCTCCAGCACTGGAAAACATCATATCCAAAGTCACATAATGAGGTGCTACATACAATACACAAATATAATACTAAAGAACTATATACCAGAATATTTGGAGCTGTTGGCCTCTCACCAAGGCGGGCCGGGTTCGATTCCCGGTCAATGCATGTGAGATTTTCGATGTGAAATGCCATGTCCTGTGGTTCGGATTCCACGTAAAAAGGAGGTCCCGTGGCTCATGATCGCGAGATTAACAGTCACGTTAAACTACAAGCTTCCTTCCTTTTTTTTAGAATATTTGGTTCATAGAACTAATTTATAAACTTTTCCAAAGATTGGTTCAATAGAACGTATTGTAGGTAAGAAGTGTTTTTATCATTCAGTCCAACCCTTTAAATACTGTGACATCACATGTCTCATCTTTGTCACAAGAGGCCACAGAAAGTACAGTAACTTCACATCCCTGACAGGATAATACCATCATCCAAAATATGAAGATGCTGCCAAGTCACAATTGCCCCAAACACTTGTGATGAGAACATGTTTCCACAAAACATGAGTTAAAAACCCTTAAGGCTCAATTACATTTAATTATGGTAAATGGATTCTCCATGAAAATATTGTATAACATTATGGAGAAAAGAGACAGTGGAGAAATTGAAATTCATCCCCACTGCTCATTGGGCAAGCTCAAATACAGTCAACTCCATGTGACTAAATACGTGACGATTCCACAGGCTTATCATCACTGTGTTACATAACTAGATGTTTTAAATCCATGAGAAATTGCTAGGAGGCAATGCAGTTTGAACAGAAAGGCATGAAACAAAGCTCTAAACACTGTTCCAAGCACATAAACAGACTGGGAGACCCACAGGAATCCCAAGCAGGTTACTAAGTTCAAGCCCTGACCATTTGCAGCATCGAAAATAAAAGCTTGGTCATTAAGTGCCAGAGAACAGCTGTCCATACCGTTTCGATATTTCGAGTCTTTATAGTTCAATATTCCCATAAATCCCAGTTGAAAAATTTGAATCAATAAAAATAAGAAGAGTATTATTATGAAAGATTTTTTTTTCTATACCTCTTGGCTTGACTTGTCTCATTGTTAAGAGTATTATTATCCATTTTAGGCCCATATTGAATGAATTAGTAAGTACAGTGTACTCCCAATAATTCGCATGCGGATAATTCGTTTTGCGGTTAATTCGCGGGTCTCCAAGAGTATTTTCTAAAATAGAAATTCTCACAGCAACTTATCATCACGATAAGTAAAGCAATCTCTCCGGCTTTTTAAGGAATTTTGATGCGACGCAATGCGTAAAGACGAAATAATTGACATTCGAGAAAACTGAACTGCGCTCCTCTGCAATGTAACAGTAGGCCTACTTGCGCAATCTTCGAAACATACGAGCATGTTGCAGCGTGTGGTATAGCACAGATTTCCTTGATCTTCGAAACCCAAATAAAACAAGTGGATTGCACTTTCACTCGGAACCTACCCTCCCTTTCCCGACAGCCACACTCCAAGGTCGCTGATCTGTGAGTTGTGACGGGTGGATGCGCGGACAGCGTATTATTGTAAATAGCGATTATTGCCTAATGATGCAAACTTGTGTGACACCGAGAGCGTGTTTGTTGGATGCTCTTCATGCAGTCAACAAGTCATGGGAGAAAAATACCGCTACTACGCTAGTACAATAGCAAGCGCTTGCCGACTTCTGAGACGAGGGTATTTCAAACGGGCAAGTTAAACGTCGATAAAGATGATTTTGATTTAAGACATGAAAACAAAGAAGAAATTGCACGGAATTTGACTGGTGGTGACGAAAACGGAGATCCAGTTGCAGGAGTGCAGGAGTGACGCAACGGAAATCCCGAAAGTTTCCCACAGTCAAGCTAGTGTCTCTAGTCACACCTATCTCTTATATAGAAAAACGAGATGAATTCTTTGGAAATGTTCAATCGAAATTAGGATAAACGATCTTAGAAACAAAAAGTGATGATTGTTTCTTTTTGGTAGATATTAATGTAGGCATAATCCACATAGGCCTACCTCTAGCCTAGCATGTCTTATAAGACACTACAATCAAGTGTTATAATTATTATTTTGCGTGTTCAAGGCCATTTCAATATTTTAACAAATAGTTTTGATTTTACTAGGCTTAACAAAAATAACTGCGGATAATTTGCGATTTTCGATAATTCGCAGTAGTTTGTGCATTAATTACCACGAACTAACGAGAGTGCACTGTAGTATTGAAAAGACTGAAACAGTACAAGGAAAGATAGTAAAACTAACAAATCGCCAGTTTTAGTGTGCGAAAGCTACCGATGTGTTTGTTGACACTGACTTTGAATGCTGTCCGACAATTCTCCGATCCTACCCCTCTCCGCCACTACCTCCTTCTCGCCTACAATAAAGTTCTCTGAAATTCCTGATTAATGATCGGTGACTCAAATGTTAGGCAGTACCACGCGCCGACAATAACCTATTTATCTCTGTTCGCTGTTGACCAATAGTATTCTTGCTCAGTTACTCTACGTGGAGTCCAGAGTACTGCTCACTTGTCAGGTCTCCAGTGTTGCACAGTTGCATGCAGTTCTGTCCAGTCTCGCTGCTTGCCCTCAGCGGCTACCGTGACCTCGAGCTGGGAAAGCCCTGGCTCCACGCAGACATGTAATCTAAACATGGCCGCCCAGCTAGGTTTCAAAAACAATCATCATCTTCATTTCCCGGTTCTAGTCTCTTCCTGGGTCGGGTTGTGAATTAAGGACCTCCATCTTTGCCTGTCCCTCCACCACTCCTTTCCTACTTACAGTACATCTTCTGGTTTTCCTCCCTTTTTCTCTACACAGTCCCTCACTGAATCCATCCATTTTTTTCGGGGTCATCGTCGTGGTCTCTTTCCTGTTAACTTTTCCAAAAATATTTTTTCTGGTACTCTCTCCTCACTCATTCTCATCATGTGTCCATACCGCTTCAGTTTAGTTGTTTCTATCCTATTCTGGAGTTTCCAGATTCCTGCCCTTTTTCTAATTTTCTCATTCCTTACTCTATCTTTCCTTGTCTTTCATTCGATGCTTCTTAGAAACCTCATCTCTGAGGTTTCAAAAAGAAACGGGTCGTTAATGAGGAAAATTAGAGAATTATATATCGCCACTACATTATAAAAATAAACTGTCCAGTCCGGGACCACATTGTTTGTGCACGTGCCAGTTAATGTTTTGATTTTATTCACTATGATTATTGACAAAAGTGTAATTTCAAAGTTCTTCTATTGGTTTGAGGTAGTCTTGGTCCTGTCCACCTCAAGCTGCCAAGACTCTACTGTAATTGCAACATAGGCTACAGCATAGACTGACATGCCTCTTAAAATTAACATAGGGGCAGATGACCTCGTAGTTCCGCCCCTTAAAACAACAATAACTAACTAAAATTAACATAGAAGAACAAAAGGAACACCGAACCCATACAGACCTTATGCACTTGAGGTCCTTGCTCCTCAGTGGTCCATATCCAAGCAAGCAAACAAGCGAGGTTTGTTCTTATAATCAATGTGACTTAATGTCAACCCATAAACAAATGTACAGACTGAAGGATATTAAAATTAGGTTATTATACACCTCGTCCGGCATAAATACTAAGTTTTAGCTGAAAGTTAAAAATGTAGACAAACACAATTTTACAAAGAGATTTTCTGATCATTTATGCCGTCAAGTGAAGTCATTCTAGCAACAGACGAGCAACTGGGTTATCTGGAGGTAATGATGGTATGCATACAAAATTGGAGTCACTAATGGCAATATTTTCACCTATTTTGGTACATATATTGGTACTTTATATAGGTCTATTGGGCCTGATAAGGCAAAGAGCTTATGGAGCTGCTGATTCTCTTCCCTGTGTTTATAACATCATGTTTATTTTTCAGCAATGAAGACTCAGTTATCATCTCTAACAACTCCATCTCACAATCATTGCTGAATGGGATTGATGGCAAGATAGAAACACCTAACGTGAAGAAGAGGCACAGACGGATGAAAAGCAGTGGCATGAAGAACACAGAGTGTGACGGTATGCATAAAGTTTTCCTTCATATTTAGATTTTTAAAGTTATTTATATACAAATAGGACATAATGCTCAGATGATAGGGGAAAAAACTTAGCCTTTGAGACTCTCAGACCCAACTTCCGTAATGTACATGTTATTTATACAACCTGTCACAATAAAGTTCAGTGAATAGTCCTGTACTATCAACATAGATGAACAATGCACGACAGTGACCCTATTGTCCTTCGAAGTAGTCCCCTCCCGTAACTAAGCAATGCTGAGATCGGCGATACATTTACTGGCACGTTAAAGATCCCCTTCGGGGCAAAATTCCGGCACCCCGGCGTCCCTAAAAGCCAGTGTAGTTAAAAGGGACGTAAAACCAATAACATTATTATTAGATCGGCGATACATGTCCTGGAATCTTTGCAAGAAGGCGTCCTTTGGTATGGTGTTCAAAAGCCTCGTCACGTTGCTTTCGGTGAATAAAGTCAGAACGGTCGACCGGGCAACATTGGCGGCACACAACGCAACGTGTAAGACCTGTTTGACACAGTGCGAGTTTAGAAGGATGAATGTATGCAACCTACCATGCACACCTGTTGGGGGGGGGGGGGGGGCAGTGAGAAGGATGAATTTATGCAACCTAACATGCACACCGGTTCGGCGGGTTGCAGTGAGAAGGATGAATGTTCTGTGGAATGGAATGGCTCTGAAAACCATCGCCACAGGCGACGAGACCTGGCGTTTTAGATACGACCCCGAAGTCATGCGTCAAAGTATGGAGTGGCGGGGTCTAGGTACAGGGTCACCGAAAAGCCCTGAAGGGCCAGAGGTTTTCGGACATCCAACGTAATGTGAATCTGAAGTCTATCCCTAAAGAGCTTCCAGGACTTGTACAGACATTATCAGAAGTGCATAACCATCCACGGGGATTACTTCGAAGGACAGTAACTGCTGTATCAGGTAAGCCAACAATCCGAACTTTTCAGTCAGACCGAACGCAACGTGACGAGGCTTTTGAACACCATCCCAAAGGACGCTTTCTTGCAAAGTTTCCAGGACATGTATCGCCGATCTCAGCATTGCATAGTTACGGGAGGGGACTACTTCGAAGGACAGTAGGGTCACTGTCGTGCATTGTTCATCTATGTTGATAGTACAGGACTATTCACCGAACTTTATTGTCACAGGTTGTATATTACTTACCAGTGGGCAGCCAAATATGTCAAAAGTGTATGTTACCGGAGTAGTTATAACAGAGGTACACAAACACCAATATAAGAAGCAAATATTAAATATGGCTCGTTCCTTTCAAAAATTGCTGGTTTATGTCACAGCTAAGTAATTTAATGCATTTTGTTAATAAGACTCCATCTTTATTTTCAGATTCTGATGGCTATGAGTTCTTTATTGTGTCATTGGATAACAAGCAGTGGCACTTTGAAGCTGGAAATTCTGAAGAGAGGGATGAGTGGGTTACCGCCATCGAACAACAGATACTCAATTCTCTTCAGGTAGTTACACAATATTGAATAATACATCTCTTGCAAAATATGTATTTTAGCAGATAAATCCTGCATTATGAGATTGATAGTAAATTTGTTAATGCCAGTAAGTAAAATGTGTTGGAAGTTGCCATATAGTTTTCTTTCCTCCCTAAAAGATATGTTATAACAACACCATGAAATTTATTTTAGTGATGAAAAATCATTTAAGAAAGATAGAATATATGGAACATTAACATGCTGGAAAAGGAAAAAATAGAGAGGAAGGGTGACTTCTACAGTGATATGTTGTGTGTTGCAGGGTAATGAGAGCAGCAAGTCCAAGTCGCGACTCAACAGTTGCATGGATGCCAGCTCGATCCAGTCGGTGCGAGCTCGAGTTCCAGGCAACACGCACTGTGTGGACTGTGATGCTTCCAGTAAGTCTCTCTCACTTTCTGTCTTGCAATCCCAGGCTTTTAGGCTCACAGGTGGATTCATGCCTTTCCATATTGTGTGTCTGCTTGTCAAATAACTCCTAACACAGCTTGCAAAGTAAGAGTTTCCGATTTTTCTGCTTAATAGCAGTAGAATTAATACTTGAAGTCACCGCAGCAAGTTGCTGAATCCAATTAATATACTGTATGTAGAGTGTGTGTGTGTGTATATTTTTAGCCTCATGACATCACCTTTTATTCGTGTGTGTGTCCTTAATAGAATCTAAATCACTGGAGCGATTTCATTGAAAGTCTCTAAAGACATACTGCTACCTTGTCCGACCTCGTCTGTGTCTTTCAAATTTTAATACCAACACTTGGAGGTGGACAGCTGAAGAAGGTGGAAAGGCTCATGTACTTGGGAAGTATAGTGGAGGGAAATGGGAGAAATGACAAAGAGATTACGGAACGTGGCAGACAGGCAGAAGCATTTCTGAGAAGCATTAGGAGCTTAGTGTGGAATAAAGATGTCCCACAAAAAAGCAAGGAAGTGTTATACAGAAGCTACTATACCCCGATACTGACCTATGCTTCAGAAACGTGGACAATGAAGAAAAGAGACATAAGCAGAATACAGGCAAGTGAAATGAAGTTCCTGCGAAGTAGGATCGGAGTAACAAGAAGAGACAGGGTGAGGAATGAAAAGGTCAGGGAAATAGTGAAAGAGGAGCCCTTGCAAGGTAGGATTGAGACATCAATACTGAGGTGGTATGGACACTTAAAGAGAATGGAAGAGAAGAAGATTCCCAAGAGGATACATCAGATGCAGATGCAGAAGAAACGACCAAGGGGAAGACCAAGAGATAGATGGCTGAAAGGAGTGGAGGAATGTGTCAAGAAGAGAGGCTAGGACTGGACCAGAGTTACAGCGGAGAGGTGGTGGGAAGAAAGGACTAAGTGGCGAGGCTTATGTTCCAAACAGACCCAGCCTGGGGCTGGAAACTGTACAAGAAGATGATGATTCACCAATCCAACTTGGCAGCTGTGCGAATATTTCACCTGCATTCTATATCTCCAAAACTGTTGTATTTTGTATGGTGATAGAAAATAGTAAGATAAGTTAACCTATGTGACTTTTCAAAACTTATTCAGTACAAAACCAACATGGTGGCCAAGCAAAATTAAAATATTCAAAAGGAATTTAATAATTCCAGCTCACTGAAACTAGGTACGGTAAATGTTTATATAAGATTTAGTCTACTGGCGTCTAATTTCATTCAATTGTTTTGATAAACTTAAGATGGTGGTTGTGCAAAATATTAAAATTAAGTTATTATTTTTGTGTCCTAATCATGTGGTCAACATGAACATTTGAATATTGAACCAACACAATAATCTTAATCTACAGGAACATAACCCTATGGCCTATATAGTATAAACAATCCAACTTTAAAATCACTGAAAACAATGGTGCTAAAGGAAGTTTCATTCAACCACTTCAATTGGCATGAGGTGAAGGTGGGTGGTGTTCATATATTGTGCAATGTATTTCAGCTTTAAACGTTACTGTGAAAGAAGAAGTTTTTTTTACAATTAGTGGTACTTTGTCATTGACTGGCTGAGTAAGGTTCAGCAGTATAGTTTCCTTGTGACACTGTCACATATTCCTCCATGTTCGTACACTTGTTAAGTGTAATTGGCTGGCCTTTGTGATTGCATAAAAATTAATATTTTCTCACAGATCCTGACTGGGCAAGCCTCAACCTAGGAGTTATAATGTGCATCGAGTGCTCGGGCATACATCGCAATCTGGGCTCGCACATCTCCCGAGTACGATCGCTTGACTTGGATGAGTGGCCGTAAGTAACTTATTTTGTTTCTTAGATATGATCAGTGCTATTTTTCCTAGGCCTTTTTCTTTCTTTCTTTCTTTCTTTCGTTCTTTACTCATTTCTTACAGACTTAAAAAGTTCAGTTGTGGGTAAATTAACAGTAAATTTACCTAAGCAGTTCGTTAAACTTGCCGGCCCTGTGGTGTTGGGGTAGCGTGCCTGCCTCTCACCCGGAGGCCCCAGTTCGATTCCCGGGCTGGAATGGGGTGCACTCGGCCTCATGAGGACAATTGAGTAGCTATCTGACAGTGAGGCAGCGCTCCTGTCGCAAAAACCAAGATTAATGCCCGAGGGGACCCGATACACTGGCATGCGTCACCCCAATATCTGCAGGCCAAATGGCTGGGCAGCGGATGCTTGAATCAGAATCAGAATCACTTTATTTGGCGTTAAACACAAGTGCAATAGCCATCGTCAGGTTAATAATACAAAACAATAAAATCAAACAATCCTACATTACTTAGCCTACTTATAACAGTATATACAAACAGCTTATTATCGTTATAACAAAATGTAACCTACTTCTATTGCACTAAGTATTACACCAATCTGCTTCCATACATTCTTCCAGGGAATACCATGGATTCACCAGCAACCACTTTTGCAGCTGTTTCTTAAAGATTTTGGTTGGTAGTTGTTGGAAAGACAAACTCAGTTTGTTAAAAAATTTTATGCCAAGAATTTCATGACTGTTCTGTGTTTTTGAAAGCCGACACCATGGTACCTCTATCTGGTGTGAGTTTCTTGTGCTGTATGAGTGAATTGTTACCCGTCTGCCTGGCAATTCATGTGGATGTTTATTTTTCATATACATGAGGATATTTAAAACAAAAAGATTTATAACTGTTAGTTTGGAAGATTTAATAAATAAAGGTCTACAGGGTGTGTTAGGAGGAGCATTTGCAATAATACGGATTGCCTTTTTCTGTAATTTTAAGATATTTACAATGTGTGCACTATTTCCAAAAAATATTAATCCATAACTAAAGAGACTTTGAAAGAAAGCAAAATAGGCTGTGTAAATATGTCGTAGGAACCTCATTTTTTAAATGACGGAGTAGATACACCACCCTTGCAAGTTTATTCGAAAGGTTATGAATGTGAGGTTCCCATGTTAATTTTGAGTCAAAATTCATTCCTAGTAGCTTAGCTTCCTTTATATCATTACTTATATTTTTAAGGCTAAATATTAAATTTTGAGTTTTAGTTTCATTTAAGTGGAATCCATTCTCACTGAACCATTTCCTAGCTTCTAGCAAGCACTGACTTGATAAATTTTGTAATTCACTGATACATTTGCTAGAACACAAAAATGTAGAGTCATCTGCATAAAGAATTGTTTTTCCAGAAACATTTACTGCTAAGTCATTCATCATAACGACAAAAAGAAATGGACCCAGAACCGAGCCTTGGGGTACACCATACCTAACTTCTAACGCATGAGATTTCCTATCCCCATTCTCTACAAACTGTACTCGGTTTGTTAGATATGATTTAAAGACTTCATACTCTGATCCTTTAATTCCGTACAGTGCTAACTTTTGCAGAAGTATATCATGTGATACACAATCGAAGGCCTTGGATAGATCACACAGGAGTGCATCTACTGAGCTCCCTTCTTCAAAATGGTGCATTATGTGACAAACAAAATCATCCAGTGCACTAATTGTAGATTTTCCCGGAAGGAACCCAAACTGAGTTGGTGATAGAAGGTTGTTGTTGACGAAAAATTCATAAATTTGACCAACTATAACATATTCAAAGACTTTTGACATGATGGTTACTACAGACACAGGCCTGTAACTATCAGGTTTAGTCTTATCCCCTTTTCTATATACTGGAACAACCCTCGTAATTTTTAACTGAGCTGGGAAATAGCCTACGCTAAGGCACTCGTTTATGCAGTGCGTCAAAGGAATTAAAATGCTGTCAATAATGGCCTTTAAAATGTTGTTGGTGAACCCATAACAATCCTTACTATTGGAAGGTTTCATATTTCTTACAATTTTCTTTACCTCACTACAGTTTACCTTTCTCCATTTAAAAGTATTATTTGATAAACTCGGAACTATTTTTTCTACTCTTTCAATTGCTGCTGTAGGCAGCTGTGAGGCAGGTGAGCAAATCCTTTCGACAGACTCAATAAAATGTTTATTCAGAACCTCAGGACTGATTTCTATTGTGGAACATTTACTTGCGACTCTAACATTGTTAATTACACTCCAAGCTGCTTTACAGGGGTTATTTGAATTCTCTATGAATCTAACGTTTGCTTCAAGTTTAGATTGCTTAAGGGCACATTTATACTTATTACGCATTTGTAGATAATTCTGTTTAGATTCAATAGATCCCTGTTCATTATGTATTACATAAAAAAACATAACCTGTGATTTCATTTGTTCAAGCTCAGGTGTATACCATTTTATTTTATTTTTAGAATTACTCCTTTTCTTGGAACTTTTAATCTCCACCATTGGGCATGAAGTATCAAAGTATGAAAGAAGTATGTGAAAGAAATCATCAAAACATGTAATGGGAGAGTAGGAGTTGTCAGTAATAACCCAATCAGATAGGATATGCCTAAGGTATGAATTAAATAGCTGTATTCTGTCAGGGGAAATATGTCTAATATGAATTATTGTGGGTGATTTAGCTATATTCCCATTGAAAAACTACTGGATTGCATCACTTGAAATAAAACTGCTGAATGATCTGACAAACATGGGGCAATAACTTTAGTCTGGTACTGGCTGTGATTTAAATCCGTGAATACATTATCTAAGCAGGATGATCCTCTTGGTAAGCCTAGGCCCTTCATGGGCTGTAGTGCCAGGGTTATTATGTTATAGTTAAACTTGTAGCGAGTGCCGCAACCTCTGTGTCTATAGAAAGTTTGCCAGGGGATGTTTTCTGCCCTATGTCTCTTAATGTTCAGATGTTTAAGAAGCTGGTCTAACAGTGTCAACAAAATAAGTTATAATTAGACTTGTGGGAAGCAGTGTGCTAATGTGTGTTGAGAGAAGGGGTTGGATTATCATGGTTATTATTTGTTTTTAGAGAAAATTTAACTGTCTTCATGCAGTTTTATTATAGTTTCATCACCAGGGACTGTGTTGCCATTTGCAAATACATTATCTATTTGGGGCATGATGGTACAGTGCTTGCCTCTCACCAAAGCAGACCGGGTTCAATTCCAGGTCAGTGCATATGAGATTTTCTATTGAAATATCACATCCTGTGGTTAAGATTCCACGTTAAAATGGAGGTCCCATGTCTCATGATCGCAAGATTCAAGAAGCGTTGCAGGAAGTCAGAAGAATTGTAATCAGAGGAAGTTACTGAAGGAACATAGCTGACTAGATATTACTGCTATAGACACAACACTGTGCTGACATAAGAGGCTCAGCAAAAGGGACACCAATGCTACTCCTTGTTCTCTTGATGTGTTTGTCCTTATTTTTCTTTTACCTCTCCCATAGATTTATTTATTTCATCCAACAAGTATCTTCCATCAAATATCTTGGAACTTTAGTTAACCAGCATTGTGATTCAAAGAGTGAAATCTTATCCAGGATTGGACAGGCAAAAAATATGTTCAATACCATGAGGACCTTATTCACCAGCCGAGAACTCAACCTTCAGCTCAGAGTTCAAATGTTACGTTGCTATGTTTTTCCTGTCCTTTTGTATGGTTTCGAAGGATGGACGCTCAGCCCATTACCGGAGAAGCGGATTGAATCTTTTGAGATGTACTTATACAGAAGAATACTCCGAATATCTTGGGCAGAAAGGAAAACAAATGAAGAAGTCCTCAACATCTTGAACAAGAAGAAAGAGCTTCTCACAACCATCAAGGAGCGTAAGCTCAGCTACCTCGGGCACATCATGAGAGGTGAACGATATGAACTTTTCCGGCTGATCATTCAAGGGAAGATTGATAGGAAAAGATCTGTGGAAAGACGAAGAAATTCCTGGATGAAAGACTTGCGGCGGTGGTATGGACATACGTCGATAGAAATCTTCCGTGCTGCTGTTTCGCGTGTAATGATGATCAATTGGATCGCCAACCTTCGGAAGGAGACGCCGTCATAAGAAGAAGGTGATACATAGCAGGTCTGTAGGAATGTTTACGATGAAGGGGAGAGGAGGTTCTTTATCCTCTGTTGAGAATGGTGTGATTTTTCTTGCATCATTTTGGGCCATTGCTATTTGTTTTATCTTGATTTGAGGGAGAATAGGTGTTCTGTTAATGTAAAATGTATTTTACCAACACCCCTCTCATTTCAGTATATTGTTATCCAGGGGCGGCCCGTGAGGTAGTGCCGGTGTGCCATGGCACCACCAATGTGCCCTCTCAATAACAGTTAATATTAAATTAAAACTTCAGGGAAATGGCAAGCATATCTTATTGTGCATTCATTTGAACGAGCGCGCAAACTTACATATACTCTGGCGGCGCTTCCCTGAATGAGTGAGCCAGGCCACACTGGCTCCACCTCCGAAAATAAGATTCGGCACCAATGAAGGCTAGTTTGGCTTGGCTTTGCATGTGTTGTGTTGGGCCACAGATTACCCCAGGTAGAGCCAACAGCCGCGTGGCTTATTCACCAGAGTGTAGCATGCATGCGCAAGCTACAATTGCTTGAAGTGATTTATATTTCAACCACCATATGGTAGCACAATGCAGAGGACTCAGCTACAGGGTTCCCAATGTAATGCTTTGTCACTATATCTGGCGACGACTATTAAATATATACAAGATGCTTTTAGTTCTTTCTTGTTAGACATTTAGCGACATTTTCACACTCATATTGGCGGCAGGAATACTTACATCTCTATTTATAATGTAACAATCCGGACTTTTTGCAGTAATTTTTGCTTTGTTTCGTTGGTTTAAGTTAGCGACACAGTTACGCCTACTAGCACGCAGATACAAATTCTCGGGTTTGTTAACTTTTCTGGTGGCATTGCAAGTGTTTAATAGGTGCGTCGTTAAATTATTTTTGTGTTTCATTATATCGATTGCAGCGTATATCCTTACAAAGTTTAGGCTATATCTGTATGTAAGGTAGTCTTGACGGTACGCATCTTGTTCATTTTATTTTACCTGTTTATTTCGCAATGACAGATGAAATTGTGTCAAAGTTGTATTGCGGATCTTGTACAATTACAAAGTTAAATACTGTGTTTCTGAAACTTAGGTCTATTGCATAAAATATGCAGTGTCTATACTTGCATGTTTGAACGATTTGATTGCAAATTTGGAATTTGCTGGCACCACCAAGATAATTATTACCAGTCGCTGCTGTTATCTATAGTATGTTTGAACGTTGCACATGATCAACATATATGGTATGTCTATAGAACTATAACTGCAGATTTGTTGTGACAATGTTGTTTTGTCTTGCAGACCAGGACACCTGAGCGTCATGCTGTCATTGGGCAACTCATTGGCTAACAGTGTATGGGAGGCATCAACGTGTGGTCGTGCCAAGCCTACTCCTAATTCAAGTCGTGAAGAGAAGGAACGCTGGATCAGATCAAAATACGAGACAAAGGAGTTTCTAGCTCCAGCACCACATGGAGTACCTTTAGGCCAACAATTAGTTGATGCTGTTTGCCGGTATGCAATATGCTTTATATTTTCTTTAATTTTTATTTAATTATGAGAAAGAAGAACAGAGAGTGATTTGAATCGTTTAGCTTCACGATTTGCCCGACTGGCTGTGAACATTATTGTGTTGGAAGCCATTTTTCAGTGTTGCCTTAGTAATTGAAATTTAATTCTTTTCAATCGGTCAACATGATTGTACCCAATGTAACAGGTGTTTCCCTAATCCAAGTGAATTTATAAATCTCGTTTAATTTTTTTTTTTTCGGGATTAGGGAAACGCCTGTTTACAATTCGACACAATCATGTTGACTGACAATAGCATTACATTTCAATGTGACAACATTTCATTCTCACATTTTATATTGTAGAAGTGACCAATTTACTGTATTTCCATTACATAAGTATGTACAAAGTGAATGTGCCATTGAATTGCAGGTTGTAAGAGGAGAAGGGCTGTTTTAGAATTTGTGTGTCTTATTTTTAGCCTACTTTTCACATTTTGTAAAAATGAGGAAAAAGTAGACTTATGAGATCGATCCGAGTAAATGTCTGTCTGTCCTTCTGTCTGTCTGTGGGTGTCCCCCTATCAACTCCTAAACGGCTGCAGCTATCGAAACCAAATTTGAGTGAATAGCTATGCCTAAATATTGCAAGGCCATATTTGAAAATGACGTCAGTGCTACCAACTGCTTAGGGCGTGGTGGCGCAGCGGTCAAGCTGTATGCCTCTCACCTAGGCGGACCGAGTTCGATTCCCGGTCAATGCATGTGAGATTTTCGAAGTGAAATGCCACGCCTTGTGGTTCGGATTCCACGTAATAAGGAGGTCCCATGGCTCATGGTCGCGAGATTAACGGTCACGTTAAACTACAAGCTTCCTTTTTTTTTTTGCTACCAACTGCTGAAAAATCACAATTGAAAATTGAGGTCTATGGTGGATATCTCGGAAGATATGCATGGGAAGTGTTCCAAAATTGACACACATATATATAATATTACATCAGATTAGGTCACAGGAGCCCATTCATGAGAGTGTTGCCAACATGATTCTATGCCTGCTGATAGGTCCAATCTTTAAATGCATGTAACTTCTATACCATCTATTGGATTTCAACCAAATTTGTTATGTGAATTGTGCAACGGAGCAGATATGAATATGCATTTTTCTAGTGACAACAAGGCTGCCAACTGTTGAAAAATGCACTCTATACATTTTTATCGTAATCTCAATATATCAGAAAGTATGCAGGCTAACAGTTCTAATCGTTGCATACAAATAGTACCTGCAAATGTAGGATCATTTTCAGTAACCGATATATGACAGTGCTGCCAACATGATTCTACGCGTGCTGATAGGTTTAATGTTGAATCACATGTAACTTCCATACTAATAAATGAAGTTCTTTCAAAATTGGCGCATACAGTATACGGTATATCAACAACAACCCTTGACACTACAGCCCATGACGGGCTAAGGTCGACCAAGCGACTGCTGCCCAGCCATTTGGCCTGCAGATATTGGGGTGACGCGTGATCAGCACGTCGGGTCCCCTCGGCCGTTAATCTTGGTATTCGTGATCGGGGCGCTGTCTCACTGTCAGACAGCTACTCAATGTACTCACGAGGCTGAGTGCACCCGGTTCCAACCCTCACGTCAGTTTTAAAAATCCCTGACGGAGCCGGGGATTGAACCCGGGGCCTCCAGGTGAGAGGCAGGCGCGCTACCCCAACACCACAGGGCCGGCACATACAGTATATAGATCATAATATTTCAATTTAAGTTTGAGCATCCAATTTATGGCAGTGTCACCAAACTGATTTTACTCATGCTGATAAATTCAATATTTAAATACATGTAACGTGCATACTATCTATTGGATCTCAACCGAATTTTGCATGTGCATTGTGGACCTTAAGAGATGGAATAAAGAATATATTAGAGTCGCCAGGTCTGCCAACTGTTGATATATGGTCTCTGTAATTTGAAGAAAAGTAGGCTATTTAGTTAGTTACGGAACTACTTGTTAATATACCAATTTTTTGAGGAAGACTCCGTCAATCAATACTTATATATTATGAAATATCTACGTCGGGTCCTTCTTCAGCCCTGAACTTAAAATAATTGCACAATCAATCATGAATCTAACCACATCAACAATTTGCATTAAGTCAGCATAATGGTTTACGGATTTTTAAATTAAATTTTAAAATATATTTATTCTAATTTGTTTTTTCTTTTTTGGATAGACTCAGCGCAAGGAGAACAAACGAATCTCTTCTAAGCTATCCCTAGAAGAATCCTCCGTCATATTTTTCGCATGGGACAAACCCATTAGATTACGTCACATAGTGTCAACAGCCACTATTAACATGACGCAACGATTTCTACAGCACGACTTAAAGTTAAAAACAAAACTGTTCACAAACATCCTCATGTGGCCAATTGTTCCACTGGACAACATCGTCACATAATGACGCAACAAACATCAGTTCATTTTTTTAACAGGGTTTTGGTGTTCTTTTGACGTATTTTAACATGTGTTATTTTCAGTGCATTCAAAAATGTTTTCATGTACAGTGTATTTTATGGGTGTGTTGTTGATGTGGTTAGATTCATGATTGATTGTGCAATTATTTTAAGTTCAGGGCTGAAGAAGGACTTTTAACTGGTCCGAAACATGTACTCGACGTATATATTCCATAATATATAAGTATTGATTGACGGAGTCTTCCTCAAAAAATTGGTGTATTAGTTCTTTGTCAATACGGACCTAACGAATTCCGTTATGGAGTTGAATGAAGCAGAGACTACTTGTTAATGTTTCAAATATGCTTTGCAGGACGGATATGAAGACCATTGCCCTGCTGCTGGCTCACGCTACCACCGAGCACGTTAACAGCACTGTGAGCTCTCGAGATCTACGTACCCCACTCCACTTGGCGTGTGCCATGGGGAATTTGGCTGTTGCCCAGTTACTCATATGGGTAAGAACTTTCTAACTGATATGAACCTTAGATAAACAACTTGTATGTTAAGTAAGTAATCCTTGAAAGCGAGATCACAATTGGAATTTGAACCCGAATCTCCTGCATTCCAAGCGTTAGCCATCTATAACACCAATAATTAGGGACCCTGAATTTTCACGAGATGTTTATTCGCAACATTCTCCAGAATTCAACAGAAACCTGTCATTTCCTTTATGGAGCACTAAATTTGTGGAATAACTCAAATTGAAGTCAGAAAAATAACACATTTTTTAAAATGATTGTTGTTTTAAGGGGTAGAACTGCAAGGTCGTCTGCCCTAGAAATTATTTTATTTCGTAAAATCTAAAAATAATACTGTTCTCAAAAATTATTTGCAAATAACACCAAAATATATGTATTTTAAAACTTGATGATGATAATGATGATTATTATGATTAAGATTGTTGTTTAAAGGGGTCTAACATCTAGACTATGAGCCCATTTAAAAAATAGTAAATTAGTGACATTCTTCAAACCATTTAGAGCATGTACACTATATCATTGAATCCCATGTTTATAGGTTGTTTGCAATATGGAGGCTACCAAACTTATTGGATCATTATGGTCCCTGGCTCTTGTATTCTACAGGATGCAACACATGGTCTCATCAAAAAGTTTACATCACCATTAATAGATCAATATCAACGCTGCATTTCGTCTTTCGGGATCTGACGACTTTACATTCAGTAACTTATTTTATGGACTTGAATGATTATGAATAATTATTTTTGTTTTATTACTGTATGATACTTTGTTTAACATTTATTGGCTTTAAATTCGTATCAACATCATCAGCTTCTAAAGGCTAAAAAGTCTCGTCGTTGCAGCCAATTTTTACTGTCTTCAGCAGTTTTCATATAGGCATACGAGTCACATTCCATTTACTTGGCAATGTTTTTGGGATATGATTGTCTTGGTCGTCCCCTTTGTTGGTTTTTTTCTCCAAAAATTTTTCTTTCAAAGATTACCTGGAGGAAAGTGTCATGTCTGAGTATGTGTCCCATGAATTTTGCTTTCCTTTTCTTGATGGTGTTCAACAGGCATCGATTCTCCTGAATTTGGTTCAGAACAAGCTCATTTGTCTTTCTTTCTATCCAGCTTGTTCGGGTCATTCATCTCCAAAACCACATTTCAACTGCATCAAGTTTTGTTTCTTCTCTTTTACCAAATATCCTTGTTTCACAACCATAGTTCAACACACTCTAAACAAATGTCTTAAGAAATAACTTCCTTATCTTCAAGTTGAGGTGCTCATTGAGCAGCAAATTCTTCTTACCTGTATTTTGAAAGGCTTTCTTCGTCAAGACTATTCTTTTCTTAATTTCTGAGATGCATCTGTTGTCATGAGCCTCCGTGGCTTAGGCGGCAGCACGCCGGCCTCTCACCGCTGGGTCCGTGGTTCAAATCCCGGTCACTCCATGTGAGATCTGTGCTGGACAAAACGGAGGCAGACAGGGTTTTCTCCGGGTACTCCGGTTTTCCCTGTCACAATTTCATTCCAGCAACACTCTCCACTATCATTTCATTTCATCTGTCATTCATTTAATCATTGCCCCAGAGGAGTGCGACAGGCTTCGGCAGCTGGCACACTTCATATCCTCGCCGCTAGATGGGGGCTTCATTCATTCCATTCCTGACCCGGTCGGAGACTGGAAGCAGGCTGTGGATTTTCATTTCATTTCATCTGTTGTCATAATCTAAGTTTATTCAGTTTCTTAAAATCATTTTAAAATCTTGCCAGTACAGGCTGCAAATATTCTCCCATTAGTCAAAGTAATCTGGTTCTCATCCTTCAGTGACTTGAAGTTGAAAGTTAAATCCTCCCTCTTGTGGATATACTTCTCAAATCACCTTCACAACACAGGCTCCAACTGGAGTCCATGAATTGGTTTCTTCTCTTGAAGATAATGGGCGGGATTTAATATAAAGTGTACTCCCGATAATTCGCTTGCAGATAATTCGCTTTGCGGTTAATTCGCAGGTCTCGAAGATTATTTTTATAGTAGTAATTCTTACAGCAAATAATCATCCCTCTAAATAAAATTATATCTCCATCCTTTAAAACAATTGTACCTGACAATTACCGATGCGGAGTGAAAGACTTCAAGTATTTAGGTGAATGGATCAATGAAACTGGCAACGAAAGAAAAGCTATAGAAGCAAGACTACAGAAAATGGAAACTGCTTTCCATTTGACCAAACAAGTTTATAACAAAAAATGCCTCTCTTGGAATTGTAAAATTCAACATTATAAAACAGTAGTCTTGCCTGCAGCCCTTTATGCAGCCGAGACACTTAATCTACAACAAAAAACACTGAGAAATCAATTGGAGATTAAGGAACGCAAAATCATGCGAAAAATTTTGGGACCAAGAATTAAAGATGGAATTCACCTTCCGAAACCTAATGCTGACATCTATTTAAAAATTACTAAAATCACAGACACAATCCGTATGAGAAGGATCCAATTCATGGGACATTTGGACAGAATGGACCCAACTAGGTTAACAAATAAAATCTATACGTTTTTGCAGAAAAAGGCAACAAGGTCCAATTGGTATAAACAGGCGGAAAATGACTTGGCTGAATTAGGTTTTCCCAATCTCAAGGATCGAGAAGAAATTAGGAAAATTACTCATACACTGGGTTTTGAGGCAGAAGAGAGAAGACCTACCAGACACGTCTGGTGGCAGCAACGAAGACTAGCTCAGTCGTTGCGCATGAAGAGTTATTGGGCAAACATCAAGGCCAAGAAATGTCGATTCCGCGTGGTCCTAGGAGACCCATACGCGCAGAAGATGAAAACAATTTGAACGCGATACGATGCATGGAGACAAAATCATTGAGATTTGAGAAGACTGAACTGCGAATCTCAGCGATGTCAAATAAGGGCTACTTTTGCACTGCTACCAGAATGTTGCAATCTTGAAAACATACGAGCATGTTGCCAAAAGGGATTTATTTTATCTGCAGTGCTGAGCCAATGCAAAGTGGAATGCACTTTCACTCAGAACCTAACCTCCCTTTCCCAACAGCCACACCCTAAGGCCTATGAGTTGTGAAGGGTAGATGCGCTGACAGCATATTGTAAATAGCGATTATTGCCTGATGGCGCGAACCTATGCACCGCGCCAGGTGTGTTTGTTACTTGATCTTCATGCAGTCAACATTCTATAATGCACTCGCACAAAAGCAAGCGTTTGCCGGCTTCTGTGACGACGATATTTCGAACGGGCAAAACCTGGATGAATGTCAAGATGTAGAAGAAAGTGACATGCTGTAATTGAGTAGTTAGACGTCGATATAGACGATTATGGTTTCAGACGTGAATGGCGAGGAGAATATTGTACGGAAATTTGTCGGTGAGGAAAACGGAGATCTATACCTCATCCCCGGAATCTAAGAAGTAGGTTTGCGCATGACGTCACACGGAGGAAGTGAAAAGAGAATGCGAAAGGTGGAGCTTGGCACCCAGCCATTGCGAGAGTTGGTTGAAGCCAAGGTCGCGCCACCCTCCTGCGCTAATCATTCAGTGGCATCGGGCCTCATTGGACCAGTCAGCCGAGTCACTTCTGTGCGCAGACTATGTGTTTTCACACTGGCACTTCGCAGATTGCTTGGACGGAGTATAATGCGGGAGTGATCCAACGAAAATCCCGAAAGTTTCCCATAGTTAGATAGTGTGTCTAAAGTCACACTTGTATAGGAAATCCAGATGAATATTCATTCTCATATATTGTTTTCTTCAAAAATAGAAAATCTAAAATATAGAAAAACCAAATGAACTAAGAAACAAAAGTGATGACAGTCCTTTTCTTAGTTATTAATGTGGGCATAATCCACACACCTCTAGTATAGTGTGTCTTACAATGCAATGTAGCAAAGGGTTATAATTATACTTTTGCATGTTCATAATATATATTTCAATATTTTAATCAATAGTTTTTAATATGCTTAAAAACATAACTGCTGATAATTCACAGTTTTCAATCATTCGCGGAAGTTCGTGCATTAATTACCGCGAAATCGGGAGTGCACTCTTTTCAAATTTAAGATTACATGGTCAAAATTTTCATATCATATAATGCAAGTTGCACTTCCATCCATTTCAGAAATTCTTTCGCTGTCATGACAGTAGAAACTTTCTGCCATATTTGCCAATGCATCATATTGCTTGCATTTACATCATTACAGTAGTATTTCCTGGTATTTCCTAATTTCCTATGCATTCATCGTCATGCCTATAGCTAGCTTTAGGTTCAAATTCGCAGGGTTAAACTTTATGTGACACCAGCTTTCATTACCCGTCGTTGATGGGTACATAAGAGTAAAGGAAGTGACAAAAAACTCCTAGAAAGAAATAAAAAGTCCTGTGACAGGAAAATAGAGGACATTCTTGCCCTCTAAATAGCTATTAGTGGAGTAATTTATACCATCTCGATGTTCCAGCCAACTGAACTTGGGCCGCCGATTGAGTGGCGGTAGAAACCATTACAGAGTATATTAATTAATGGTAAATTCGCCAGCAAATTATGATTAAAGAACTTACCTTTTCACAGAAGATGCTGAAAATGTTCTCCTTCAACTGACAGACAGGCATTGAACTTGTAAATAATTTACACGTTGTAATTCTCCTTCCGTAATGAGGGATATCATTTTCAGCATCTTCTGTGAAAAGGTAAGTTCTTTAATCATGATTTTCTGGTGTTCGGTTGGCTGGCAGAAGGCGTGCGTGCGCTTGGTAGCTGGCCACTGGCTCTGCTCCAGCAAAAAAATCACCCTGTATGTTAGCACATACCAGTGGAGTTACAATGACTGCAATAAACATCAAGTAGCTGTGAAGAGAATCTATTAAACTTACTTCTGGCCATACACATAAAAATAAATAGCTTATTGGTTTTACATCCTTTTTATCTACTGAAGTTTTTAGAGACCCCTGGGTGCCAGGAATTTGCTCCAAAGGGGATCTTTAACGTGCCAGTAAATCTACTGACACAGCTTCCTAGCATTTGTACACCCACTGCACCAAGATTCGATCCTGCAACCTTGAGCATGGCGAGAGAGAACATTATTATTATTATTATTATTATTAAAAGAAAAGCGTACAATGTGCAAATACATATTTCTACATATGATCAATTAGGCTAATGCCAGTCTTATTATTGAGGTTGTCCTCATTACCTTTCACAATGATCGTTGCACAGGTCATATACACAGTCTTCATTCGGTTCGTGGAAATTCTTGGTTTTGCAGTATCTATAGTGAAATTCATGGGTGGCGTAATGTGTTATTACGTGTCCTAGTTCGTAATTAGCTTGTTTCCACTCTTCCTTCATTATGGCATCTGTGGAGTAAAAGTCGGACTAAATGGCATTTCGTTTCTCATTTAAGGTTCGGCGTGCATTCTCATAGGCTTTGGTGTTTTGTAGGTAAAACTGTATTTTGATGTTGTCGATGAAGTAGTCCTCCTTAGTTAATACATATGTCAACCTTGAAGGGGCAGACTTTCCTATGCCTAAAATCCTCTTAAGATATCGGGCCTTGACTTTTTCTATTATCATCAGGTCGCTGAGTGTGAGTTTTTCCCAGGTAATGCTAATCCCATAGGTTGCTATTGGTGATAAGGCTGTTCTGAACAGTGGCATTGCTGTACCCAATGATATTTGTTGAGGTTGTTCGATGTGATAGATGGCTTTTATTGCTGCGGCCGCTCTTTCTTTAACGTGGATATTGTAGGATGTTAGAGTAGTTTGGAGGGTGACTCCGAGGTACTTGAATTTCGGCACTACTTCTAGTGGTTTGTTGTGCAGAGTCATTGTGTTTTTAAGTGCATGCCTTCCTCCTTTCCTGAAGGTCATCTGTTTGGTTTTGCTGTGGTTAATTTGTAGGCCATTTCTTTCTGTCCATGATGTGAGCCTGTTGAGGACCTCTTGGAGCTCTTCTATGTTTTCTGAACCTATTGCCATGTCGTCCGCATAAAGTAAAAGTGATGCTGATGTATCTATGATTATTTCTGTGATGTCTGCTGTCATGATGTTGAATAATATTGGGCTGATTGGATCTCCTTGTAGGATTCCGTTTGTTTGGGTTATGTTTTTGGATAGGGCAGTCAGTTTATAGACAGTTTAAGTAGCGTGTGTATGACCTCGCTCTGTAGAATGTACATCACCATACCATGAGTGATTTACACATTCCACGAAATCATGACTGAGCCTGCAGCTGCATGTCAAGAGGTCAATTGCACAGTTGCCTTACTGGTAAAAGTTAAGGCTTCCTGTTAACTCCCTAAACTCTTAGCATTACATGAATAATTTGTAACCTAATTTTACTTTTGGGGTGTCTTCTACTTGTATATGAATTTTCATGCCATTCGCTCCATTGGTTTTGACGCCAACCCATAACAAACGGACAAAAATTAAACAGGATATAGACTATACACTTCGTCCAGTATAAATACAAAGTTTGAGTCAAAAATGCAATATGTTCAGACAGATTACTTTATTTATAGAGATGATTAACCAGACCTGCTTAACAATAAACACCTGACATACTCCAACTCTTAAGAAGAAACTCCAGCTTGTCCAACAGTAGCATCATGGCACTCTCTCTCTCTGTAACTTCCTGACTCAATAATTCATAAACAGTTTGAACTTTTGATATGGAAGTTTTACTCTCCCTTAAAAGCTAGTAGGCAATTAATTGAAAATAGAAATATTGATTTTCTTTTAAAATTTGTCATGTATATGAACATATAATCACACTATGTACAAAATGTAGGTATAGGCATCGCTTTGTCAGCACGGATATAAAACGGTGTACACCCAAAGGAAAATGCCACCTGCTGTCACTGATTCTAAGCCATGAATGTCTTAATAAAAAGAAAAGCGGCTTCGGTGGCGTAGCTGGTAGCATGCTGAACTGCTATGTCCAAGATCGCGGGTTCAAACCCGGCCGAAGTCGTCGGAGTTTTAGGAGCATTAAAATCCTTCAGTATGCCTTCCTTCGGAGAGGAAGTAAAGCTAGTGGGCCCATGTCATAGATTTATCGAATGTAAAAGAACCTACCACTACAATTGGTAGTGTGTAGCCAAATTTATAGGTTATTTAGTTAGAAGCATTCTATCAAGTTCCAAAGTTCGCCGCTAGGTATTAGTGACAGTGGCATCTGGTGGCCAAAGTTAGAACTACTTGAAATTTGAACTTACTGGAAGCCTATGGGTGTTCAATTAAAATACCCTGCTATGGCCATTGGCTGCAATTCATTATTATAAAAAGAAAATATTCACTAAACAATGTTATAGATCAGAAGTCCTCACAGTGGGGGGGCGCCGACTCCAGGGCTTCCATCCACTCACTCGTCCAAAAATAATGAAATAGTGAGTGGTTTTATTTCAAAAAATGAAGAAAGGTGAGTTTTTATATGAAAAAGTGAGTAAATAGTGAGTAAATTCATAGCATTATTCGCATTTATGGCCGTAGGCCTATATCTGGTTCATAATTTTAACTTTTGTTGATATCTGTAGGCTCAATTAAGGGGGGGGGGGGGGTCTTGGGTGGCTAAGCTCCCCAAAACAAAACCATAGCCCCCAAAAATGTGACAAAACTGTATTGAAAAAGACAAAATTTTTAAGAATGTTTATCTGAAAAACAGTAGCCTCCGTGGCTTAGGCGGCAGCACGCCGGTCTCTCACCGCTGGGTCCGTGGTTCAAATCCCGGTCACTCCATGTGAGATCTGTGCTGGACAAAACGGAGGCAGACAGGTTTGTCTCCGGGTACTCCGGTTTCCCCTGTCAAAATTTCATTCCAGCAACACTCTCCACTATCATTTCATTTCATCTGTTATTCATTTAATCATTGCCCCAGAGGAGTGTGCCAGGCCTCGGCAGCCGGCACAGTTCATATCCTCGTCGCTAGATGGGGGCTTCATTCATTCCATTCCTGACCCGGTCGGAGACTGGAAGCAGGCTGTGGATTTTCATTTTCATCTGAAAAACAAATTAGCCCCCCAGAAATGTCAACCAAATTGCGCCTATGTTAATAATCTGAGTACTGTTTGTGATTTTTTCGTCGATCGCTGCACGGCATTGGCTGTAGTATTGCACCATGGAAGCTTTTTATGCTTTCTGGCCGCCTGGCTCGCTGCCGGCAGAGGTGGCAGAAAATCGAACTATCCATTCATGGGCATATTTTGGGACATTTCTAACAATCTGATTGTGCATGGGACCATTTTTAACGCAGAATGTGACCAGTTTTGAAAAAAAGTTAGAATAGTGAGTAATTTTATCAAATAGTGAGAAAAGTGAGGCTGCTTTGAAAATAGTGAATAATAGTGAGAATATTGAGTCGATGGAAGCCCTGGCCGACTCTCATTGAAATATTTATATTTCATATTCTGTAACAAGTAGTGGCTACGCTGGCTAACGCGCAGCATTAGGTCATGGGGCCAAGCTCTCTGCTGACTCGGTAGACGCGTGGGTTCGAGCCCCACCGTCGGCCGTCCTTGAAATGGTTTTCCGTGGTTTCCCATTTTCAACACCAGGCAAATGCTGGGACGGTACCTTCTGACAGGCCACGGCCGCTTCCTACCACATCCTAGCCCAGTTTCATTCACCATCATTCATTTGCTCTCTCATTAACTCCTCTCATGAGGTTGGCGTCAGGAAGGGCATCCGGCCGTAAAAACCGTCGCCATAAAGACTTCCATCGCATCTCATCCCCGACCCCATTGGAAAACGGGAATAATAAGTGGTAGACATACATACATTCTGTAACAAATGTTGCTATCCTCACATCCATGAACCTATCATAGACAGGAAGTTGCCACGACCATTCAAGACTAATAAACTCGTACTTTTGCTGTCTTATTTCACAAGAACTGACCAGTAGATCCTGCCAGCAGAAATTCTGAGAAAAGGTGTAGAGTAAAATTTCCTACACAGCACCCTTTCACCCGCAGTGATATTTCCTTACCAAACACTTAACAATCAGTAATGAAAATAAGCCGCTTGATAATGTGACCGCCACTTCTTTACAAGAATAGATTCTTCTATTTCTACCATTGTCGACTCGAATTAGCCAGGCCTTTGCAGTCAGTTCAACGACAGTGAGTGAACAGGTGAATTCTAGTGTGTGTTCAGTGGAAGTGGTTAACCCGATTTACCATAAACAGATACAAGTAACGCCATTACAATTTCTTTTACAAAAAGTTGATGAACTTGGATGTGCTCTAGGAATAGTAAATTGTGTGTTATTATTATTGTAACTGGTCATCATCATCTTCATTTCCAGTTTCCAGCTTCCTGGGTCGGGTTGTGAATTAAGGACCTCCAACGTTTCCTGTCTCTCCACCACTCCTCTCCTGTTTTTAGTACTTCTTCAGGTTTTCCTCCTCTCTTCTCTACACACTCCCACACTGTATCTGCCCATCTCTTTCGGGGCCTTCCTCGTGGTCTCTTCCCTGTCATCTTTTCACAGAAAGTTTTCTTTGGTACTCTCTCCTCTCCCATTCTCATCATATGTCCATACCACTTTAACTTTGTTGTTTCTATCCTGTCCTGCAGCTTCAAGATTCCTGTCCTTTTTCTAATCTCTTCGTTTCTAACTCTATCTCTTCTGGTCTTGCCCTCTATACCTCTTAGGAATTTCATCTCTGCGGCTTGTATTCTACTCTCCTCTCTTTTTGTAGTAGTCCACGCTCCAGCTGCATATGTTAGTATGGGTCTGTAGTAGGTTGAATATAATACATTTTTACATTTCTTTGGGACATCTCGGTTCCTCAGAATACCCCTTATGCTCTGGTAAAAACTGTTCGCTTGTTGTATTCTCTTTCCAATTTCCTCAGTTATCCTTCCATCTTCTGTGATCACACTTCCCAAGTACTTGAAACTTTTAACCACTTCTAGAATTTTCCCATTCAATTCTATCTTTCCTCTTCCTTCCTTCCTTCCTCTTGACATTACCATTGTCTTGCTCTTCTCTGTGCTTACTTTCATCCCATATTTCTCTATTTCTTGATTCCATACATCTAGTTGTTTTTGTACTTCCTTTTCATCCTCGCCCCATATCACTATATCATCTGCAAACAGCATGGCCTTTGTTGCCTCTTGTCCCAATCTCTGTTTAACATTCTTGTGAATTTCATCCATGACTATGATGAATAGTAAGGGGGACAATACACTTCCCTGTCGGAGACCTGTTTCCACTTTAAACCATTCTGTTTCTCCTATACTGGTCACGCTACTCACACAATATTTGTACATAGCTTTTAACATTTGGACATCAGCTCCGTTAACTCTCCTTTTCCTTAATACATTCCAAACCACCTGTCGAGGCACACTGTCGTACGCTTTCTCAATATCAATAAATGTCATCACCATGTCTTTTCCAAATTCCCATCTTTTCTCCATCATTTGCCTTAATGCAAAGATTAGGTCAAATGTTGATCTGTCTTTCCTAAAACCATACTGTTCTTCTTCCATCTCTCCTTCTATCTTCCTCCTCAGTCTGCCTTCCAGAACTCTCTCAAAGATCTTAGCTACATGAGCGATAAGAGTGATCCCTCTGTAGTTATTGCATTCCTTTTTGTCACCTTTCTTAAAAATCGGGATAATTAATCCCTTTCCCCATTCTTCTGGAATCTCTTTCTTCTTCCAAATTATTCTAAATAATCTATGCAACCACTGTACACCTATTGGTCCCGCTGCTTTTATCATTTCCGCGGACACCTCATCCTCCCCTGCTGCTTTACCGCTCTTCATCTTCTGTATGGCTTCCTCTATTTCTAGCATAGTGATCTCCTTTTCTTGTTCTTCTTCTTCCATTGTTTCTTCTTGTTCTTTTTCATCTTCCAGTTCAATGTATTTAACATTTAGTAGCTTTGAAAAATATTCCTCCCATCTTTTTAATATATAATTTCTTTGATACAATATCTGTCCTGCTTCAGTTTTTACAAATTTTGTGTTTTCCCTACCTTTTACACTGTTTTTCACCAATCCATATAGAACCTTTTTACTTCCTTGGATATCCTCCTTCAAAGTTTCCGTGAAACCTTCCCAACTTTTCCTTTTTTCTTCTTGTACAATTTTTTGGCATGCCTTCTTTGCTTCTCTATATTTTTGCCATTTCTCTGCATTCTTACTGCCTATCCACTTCCTCCATGCCATTTGTTTTTCTTTAACAGCTTCCTTTACCCTGTTGTTCCACCAAGGAGTCTCCCTTTCCTTTTTCTTCCCTGATAGTCTTCCACAAGTGTTTACTGCACACTTCGCAAAACAATTTCTAAAACATGTCCATTCCTGTTCGACACTTTTTGCTTCGTCTTTGGGAATTTCCTTTTTCAAGTCTTCTCGGAACTTTTCCATTGCCTCTCTCTCTGTTAGCTTCCACACCTTTATTTTTCTTTCCCTTTTCTCCGCAAGCTTTGTGATTTTCCCAAGCCTTAATTTGGCTATCACCACTTTATGGTCTCCTTCAAAATCTCCTCTTGGCATAGCTGTCACATCTACCAGTTGTCTACGTTTATCCTTTTCCACTAGGATAAGATCGATCATTGTTTTTGTCTTTCTGTCTCCCCATCCATACCTAGTTATTTTTTGGGAGTTCTTTTTCCTAAACCATGTATTTCCAACAATTAATCCATTCCTTCTACAGAAATCTATTAACATTTCTCCTTCTTCATCCTGATTTCCATAGCTAAATGGGCCAATTATCTCTTCTTTTCCCTGCCTATCTGTTCCCACATGTGCATTCATATCACCCATTATTATAACCTCTTTGTCTTCTATACACTTTTCCAGTTCTTCTAAGAAATCCTCTAAACATTCATCTACCTTCCCTGTCTGGGGTGCGTAAATCTGTATAAAATCCTTTGTTCCACTCTCAAGTCCTAGTCTAATTTTCATCATTCTGTCATTAATTTGGTCTACTTTCTCAACATACTGCACTAAGTCTTCTCTCAATATTATTGCAACACCATTCATTGCCTTATTTCCTCCACTCCAATATATTCTATATCCCTTCCCTTTCTTGACTTCTTTCTCACCTTTTCCCTTCCATTTCGCTTCACTGACTCCCATCATTGCTATTTCCTTCTTTTCCATATAGTCCACCAATTCTTCTGTCTTGCCATTTAGGCTCATCACGTTTATGAAGGCGATGTTTGTGGTGTCTGGTAGCCTACTTCTCACAGTTCCCCCAGACCCCTGGGAACTGCGCGTCGCCTGCAGGGGACGCCCTAGCACTTTCCGAGGCCTCAATTCACACTCACTCATTTTATAGGCTATTAGTACGATGAGTTCGCCACACTCAAAGGCATTTTATGACCTACTGCCAGGTATTGTTCTAGGCCGATCCACTGGATAACAGACGCCTTTTGTAGCCGCTCCTCTGGAGTACAGACGCTACAGAATTCCCTCTTCCGCCATCGACGCCGTACCGAAGTCCATCCTCTCCGCCGCCGATACCGTTGGGGCTTCGCCCATAACCCTGGGCTTGGGCCCTCCATATTTATGACCCCTGGAGAGAGGGTGTCCCAGCATTTTAAAGCCCCCAGGAACTGGGCTGCCTGTTGGTCCGCGGGTTCATTTTCCGAGGTATTTGAACCAGCCCACATTTCTGTGAGCCCCCTATCCGCCACCTGGGGACGCGCCCTCTAGGAGTTAACAGGCTCCCCCGAGGGAGCTGGTAACTGCAGTAATTAGACAGAAGCAAATACTGTAGATCTTGTGATCCGTATTTTTGTGTGAAGTAGCGTGTGAGAAGAAAGGAAAGAAGAATAAGAGAGGGGTGCTAGATATTTCGTGTTTCAAAAGGGGTGGGGGACAGAATAAGTTTGAGAACCCCTGTTATAGATCCACTTTCAAGGGATTCTGTTATCTGTAATTTTAGCATCGAAAAGCTGTTGATTGGATTGATGGCCTGAATACCGCTTTACCCACCTTTGAAGACGGTGACGTGTCCGTCTGTGAAGATTATCGCTGTCCTTTTCTTAAGGTTTTTCCCTTTTATTTCTCCCTACACCTGCCAGTTTGTCCTTTATCCATGTTTCTATCTTCCTTTTCCTGTCCATTGATTGATTGTATGTTCTTGGTATTTTAAAAATATAGGCCTACACATAAATGTGTGACTAGAATATGGTATTTAGTTTTTGTAAAAGTTGATGTAGATTTTTTAAAGTCATTTAAAAAGAATTCCTAAGATTTGAAATATTCCTATACTTTCTTTATGAGTACTGATATTGGTCGGAATTCTCCCATGTTACAAATTAGTCTTCGGCTTCTTTGAAATTACCTATTCGCCCCCAGGGGCTCACATCTAGTGAGTTGTGGGTTGGCGACCACGGGGCCCCAGCTGAGTCCGGCATTGCTTCCACTTACTTGTGCCGGGCTCCTCTCTGTCTTCTTTCCTGTCGACCTCACTTGGTCAACTCTTGTTCTCTTCCGACCCCGACGGTATTAGGGTATCCGAGGCCTAGGGTGTCTCTTCCTTTCCCGCCTTAATTGGCCCTTGTCTCATTTTTTCTGATTCCCTCCTTCTGCGAGGGGTCAGCCTTCTTTTTCTTTTCCTGTTCTCTCCTGCCTTCTGCTCAAGGCCCTCAAGGAGGCCTGGTGTATGTAGCCCCACCACTTTTGGTGCACCCTAGATAATGCTACACCCTCAGGGGCTCACGGCTGGTGAGTTCGGGCGTTGGCGACCCCGAGGGATTCCTGAGCTGGGTCCGTTTTCCCCTTTTTGTCCCTTCCCTTTGGGGCGGACCTTCTCCTCTCTCCCCTCTCCTCTCCTCTTTTCCTTCTATTTCCTTTTCTCTTTAAGATTCCCGCACTGTTTTTGTTACTCGAATCACCGTGTATCTAAATTCCCTTTTACCATTTTTTTAAAAGGCATTTTTGATCTATGTTGCATTTTGTAAGTCTCTTCGATCTAAATTACATCTCGCGATTGTTTTCAACCTCAATTGCATTTTGTAAAGATTGACAATCTAAATTGCTTTTTAGTAAGTCTTTCAATGCAGGCGTCAGGGCATTTTAGTGAGTATTTTGAATTTCAATTGCATTTTGTAAGTATTTTCAACCAAAACCGCATTTCGCACGAATTTTGAATCTACATTGCATTTTGTTTGGTGGGCATTTTGCACATATTTTGATTCTCAATTGCATTTTGTGGGTATTTTGAATCTAAATTACATTTGTCAAGTATTTTCAATCTAAATTGCTTTTTGTAAGTATTGTCAATCCACATGAGTCGTTTGAATCTACCGTACATTTTGTAAGCATTTTCAATTTCAATTGCATTTTGTAAGTATTTTGAATTTCAATTGCACTTTGTGAATAATTTGGATTGGAACTGGGATATTTCAATCTGAATTGCATTGTGTATTTTCAATTTCAATTGCATTTTGTAAGTATTTTGAACCTCAATTGCATTTTGTACGTACTTTCGATCTCATTTGCATTTTGTAAGTATTTTGAATTTCAGTTGCATTTTGTAAGTATTTCGGCACTACTTTGCATTTTGTACGTATTTTGAATCTAGCCTACGTTTTGTGGGTCTTTTTCAATCTATTCTTTTTGTGCAACTTTTCGTTCTAAATTCCCTTTTGTAGGACCATATTGTGAGTTGTTTCCATGTGAGTTCCTCTTTGTACGTATTTTCAGTCTTCGGTAATTTTATTCTGGTTTCCATTTCATTATCATTTTCGCTATCACCCAGATCATTAGGGGCCGATAACCTCGATGTTAGGCCCCTTAAAACAACAATTATCATCATCATCATCAAATTACCTATTCATTTGTTTCTGAATTAGTGGTTGAGCTTGCCATCTAGGCAGTACACTGCAATTTCAGATCAATAAACAGCAATGTTGAGAATGATAATGCAGTTAGAATATTTAAGTGGTCACTCTTTTCCAGCATAATGCCAATGTGAAAGCTGTGGACCATGACGGGCGTACTTGCCTTACATACGCACGCGCAGCAGCCAGCCTAGCACTCAGCAAGTCATCGAGTGGAAACATGGTTTGTTCCGACTTGGGTGTTGCTGCTACTACAAGCCTAGTGGAACTTTTGCTGGCCAATGGGTGTCCCGAAGTGACCAGTGGCACTCTACCACGTCGGCGAGGTAGCGTGGGGCGCAGGGGAACTACCGATTCTCCCTTCGACAAATTGCCTTCTAGTGTCATCTAGTATCAGGACAGGGGTAGCAAGACACTGCCCCGACAGCGAGCAGCCGACTCTCTCAAGCTACCCCCGAGTGCTAACCAGAATTGACTCTCAGGCAAAGTTTCTTCATCTGTTCAAGATACAAGTGTTTATTCCCCAAGTATCAGTCCATCTTTCCTGGTTTTTGTTATTTACTAGCAACCTTACTCATTGGAATACTGATGCATTACCGTATGTCTTTAGTGTGCTTTGCTACACACGTCTGGAAACTAAAGATACTTAAAAACTTGAAATACCGGTATCTCTTTACAAATTATCATGTTGGAAGCCATTTTTCAGTGTTGCCTTAGTAATCAAAATTTAATGTTTTTTCAGTCGATCAGCACGAATAGTACCCAATTGTAATGGGTGTTTCCCTAATCCTGAAAAAGGTTTTTTTTACATCTTCTTCTTCATTTCCCGTTTCCAGTTCCCTGGGTCGGGTTGCGAATCAAGGACCTCCACAGTTGTCTATCCCTCCACCATTCATTTCCTTCTTTCAATACTTCTTTCTCTTTTACTCCTCTTTTCTCTATGCCTTCCTTCACCGTATCTATCCACCTCTTTCTGGGCCTTCCTCGTGCTCTTCTTCCTGGTATTTTCTCCATGAATATTCTTTTTGGTATTCTATATTCTTCCATTCTCATCATATGTCCGTACCACTTCAGCTTACTGGTTTCTATCTTGTCTTGCAGTTTTGGGAACGCAGTTCTCTCCCTAATGTCCACATTTCTGACTTGATCCCTCCGTGTCTTCCCAATTATTCCTCTAAGGAACTTCATCTCGGCTGCTTGGATTCGGCTTTCATCGCGTTTTGTTGTGGACCAAGTACCTGCTGCATATGTCAAAATTGGTGTGTAATACATTGAGAATAGAACTTTCTTGCATTTCTCTGGGACTTCCTGGTTCCATACTACATACTACATGAGATTAATAAATACACTTCAGTGACCAGTTTCGATTGTCAAGCGATATTAATCTCATGTAAAAAACTTTTGTTTTTTTCCCAGGATTAGGGAAACATCCATTACTATTTGGTGCAATTCGTGTTGACCGATTGATTAACATTAAATTTCGATCTACCTACAAACCTTTCACTGGGCATTAAGTCTGAGAGCCAGCTCCTGTGTCCCTAATCATTGAAGTCTGTTGCCAATCCTGTGAACTACTCATGATTTCTTTGTTCACTTCAACATTGCCTCTTTGTTTCTTTGGAAGAACAAAGTAAAGTTTGCTCGATGGTCCAAAACATCCTACTTCAAACTATCTAGCAGCATAGTGGTCATGTTTTGTTGATTAATAATGTCAACATCAACAACAGTAATCTGTTAATTTCCTCTTGGTATTTCACCTTCAGAGAAAGCAACTCCAAGCAAACCTCCTAATTAATGGAATTTTAGATTAACATCGTCTCTCGGAACACTCATCACTCACTACTCACTACCAGATCCATTTGCACATTCTTTTGTTCTGCCAAACAAAAGTGAAATGGTCAAAGTCAAAGCCAATTAACCTAACATTGGTATTTTAAAGAAATCTTCTAGGCATAGATGAAATGTATCTTTGGTATCCAGATATTTCTCTTAGTTTGTTTCCTTTCTGAGAAGTCTTCTGAAGCAGCAGAGATGAGCAGATTAAGCAGTTAAAGAAATCCTTTTTTTTTTTTCTCTTTCTTTCTGAAACACCTCTTTTACCTTCATTTTGATTAGGGAAAGAAGTGAAAACAGAAGTGTGAGATTTGAAACGTAATAATATTTTTCCAGCAGGTAAGCTGTGCCCTTAACTATGTTGCGTAATGCATTTCAGTTTGATTTATTTCTGTAGAAAGAATTCTAGATAAGGAGAAGGTATAAATTCTGACATAACCTGTACTTTTGTTTCATTGGCACACTTGTTAACCTAGTGCCTTCTGCGTGTTCATTGTAAGTCTGTGTGCTTTGTTGCTACACAATTGTCTCTATAGCAATCACTGTATCTATATAAAAAGGTGGAAAGCTTGGGTAATTGAGCTACATATTTTATTGCAAAAGATATCTTTGAACATTACATTGTTACCATTCATTTATGGTACAGAGAAAAAGTAACTATACTTTGTATTATAATTGTAAATAAGCTTATTAATTTTTAGTGATGTCTATCCTTTTTCAGTGATCAGCATAATTTAACATGCTGCTCTCTAAATATGACCAAGACATTCTCTAATCTATTACTAAGTTTATATATATATATATATATATATAGGCTATATATATAATTTTTAGCACAACCACTCAATTTCCATCATTTTAACAACTCCTGTGGATCTTGTCATGATGCATAACTATTTCTCAAAATGAAATGTTACCAAGTCTGTATTATTTAAACCAAAACTACTTATACAGACTGAAATGTGTGTGTAAATAAAGAAGGAAGGTTAATCGCTACAGTTGTTAGTATTTGTGGAAAGTAACCTTCTTGTAAGATATGTGTACATACAGATTTCTCTTTATCTATTTCCCTAAAAAAAGACAGATTCTAAATGGAGTGTAAGAATGAGAAATTTGTTCGTTTTTCTTAAAATGCAAATGAATTGAATAATGCAAAATAGCCATGTATATATCCCATAAATAATTGGATTGGTGAGATTTAATTTCATGATGTGCACACTCGAATTGATCTTCTTCACTGATTTGAACTAATGATAATGGTTTCCCTCTAAGGCAAGTATTGCCTCACTAAGCGGTGTGCAAACACATCTATGCAAGTGTATTCTGTGAACATAGATGCATGTTATTCACTATATGTGTAGTTTCAAATCAAGGATTAGCATGCTTGAGTTTATAGAGACTATAGTTCAAGGACTCCTCCAATCACTTCCATAGCTTTATGTTCTTGTATCAATAGAAAGCTAATAACTGTGGATTACATCAAAAAGTTGGAATGTTGCTCCTCTTGTGGGAAATATGTGTAATGTTCTTTATTGACTGAATGGATTTGTTAATGAACTTCACTACAACTTCTTTTTTACAAATTCTAGATTTGCTGTTATAAATTTATTTAGGTATGATATTTGTTGATTTGCATGAATGTCAATTGTTAAAAGACATCGTAATGATCTTTTGGGTGACATATTTTTTCACATAAATGCTATATAAAACAAAGTTTATTTCTAGTTAGTTACAGTGAAAGTGGTCAGTCAATTCAAAGCAAAATTTATAGAAATAATTACAACTTATGAAATGTCTCATAATTATTGTAGATATTAGTGATATATCCTCTTGCTAAAAGTTCTTGTCATGGAATATGTATATAATGATCAAATCATTGCATAAAAAAGATTAGATATTTATTTATATGTTAAAGACCAGTTTAGTCCATCCTCTTTTGCCATTATCAGTAGAAGTGATTGCTATAAGTAGAACAAAATTAAATACTCCGTATTTCATTCTGTAATAATATTTGTAAGATTACAAACAAAATTTAAACAGTGCAATAATCATTGAACAGGAAGTGGCTGTTTTAATATTAATGATCATCTTCATTATATGTGCACACTGTTTCAGTGCCAGAAGTTAAAATGAACTCATTCAGAAACTATAAAAATTCTCTTTCAAATGGCTCCTTCTCTATGTCAGTACTGTACAGGAATGCTCAGAATTACATTGATGACCTATATTTCTCGTTCAAATAATGGAGGGAAGAAGAACCAATATTTGCTCAGAATTTCATGATACTACAGATTTGAGCATAGAAATACACAGTCCTTGTCATTTCTAATTTAACCATAAGCAATCTCATTTAATGCTATACGGATTATGTGCATACGTCTAAAATCTTCCGGGGCGTGGTGGCGCAGCGGTTAAGCTGTATGCCTCTCACCAAGGTGGACCGGGTTCGATTCCCGGTCAATGCATGTGAGATTTTCGAAGTGAAATGCCATGTCTTGTGGTTCGGATTCCACGTAAAAAGGAGGTCCCGTGGCTCATGAACCGCGATTAATGGTCACGTTAAACTACAAGCTTGCTTGCTTGCTTTTGCTAAAATCTTCCCTTCATTATTTCAGTGTGAAGTCCTAACCAAAATACCGTACTCCTATCATACATCAGAATGTCAAAGAGAAATTTAACCTAATGAATTTTCCAATTGTACATAACTCTAAGAACTTCTGCTCCTGTTAACTTGCATAAAATGCATTTCTTCACTGTCACTATTAAGATTTTGTTTCTGTTGCTCTGTGTACCTAATTTGATTATTTATATGTAAAGATATACTTTATATAATATTGTTGAATTATTCAGATGTATGTGTATAATGTTTAACTGTTAACTCTGTTTTGAGTCCTACGTTAAAGTATTTCATTCATTGCTTATAAGGAATGTAATTCTTGTATACAATAGTCAGAGGGAAATACACTCACATAGTTGAATAAGTAGAGTATGATCAGATATTTGAAGGAGATATGGGTGAAACTAAATACAGTATGTGATTTGATTCAGGTATTGCCTGTTTGGTGTGAATCTTTTTGGAGTATATGTATATATTAAAACAAAATGTGAAACCAGTCAGTCATTTTGCTGATAGCATGTATATATATAAATATGTGTGTGTGCACAAAAGTGTATTTTTAATCCTTATTTATTATAGCATATGGGTAAAGTATGCATTAATTTGCTTTCAGTGATTGTGTTATGAGATTTAATTTTCTTTCTTACAACTCTCAAGGTTTTGAATCCCAGCATGGTGAGGAATGATTTGATGTAAATATTTGTCAAGGAGTGAATTAGTGTTATTATTCTTTTTTTTAATTTTTTTTTTCAGAGAAGTATGAACATTAAACATAATCTATATGATTCTTCTGAATAACTTAAGGAATATTTGAGGAAATTAATAGAGGGGTTGGGAAGACTCAGGATTTAAATGCAAGAAGATGGTTTTAAGTAAAAATTTCCAAAGATTTTTTGGCTTTGATGATGAGTATTGATAGATAATCCTTTATTTTTTATACTCGTATGTATATATGTGGTATTTATTTCAGATGATCTGTTATACAAAATAGAACAACCAGTAGGTTTTTCTTTAAGTTCTTGGTCCATAGAACATACACAAGGAGATGTAATAGTGCAAGGTAGCATTAAGAGTGAAAAATAGTATTCAAAACACTAATTTATACTCGACTATCCTTTTGTACCCATCGTTAATACGGTAGTTCCGTGTTGTTGGAAAAGGTACAGTAGTTCATTCATTCATCTCAACGCTCGTGAGATTAGTGACAGTGGACCTATATTTGGCCACCGCCTTTGTGATTTCGTAATTTGAACTATCAACCAGCATGCAAATTCTAAAACAAAGCAAGGAGTTTGATTGATACAAATGTACTAATGTATCACCTCTATCTCACGTTCGCATGGCAGGTTGTAACGTTCTCACCTGCTGTTCCCAATGTTGCAGGATCGAATTCTGGCACAGTCAGTTGACATTTGAGGGTGCGCAATTGCGAGAGGAGCCGAGTCAGTAGATTTAGTAGTAGATTTATGTTAAAGATCCCCTTTGAGGTAAATTCCGGAACGCCAGCAGCTCTAAAACCGCAAGTGTTACAGTACAAGGGACGTAAAACCAATAACATTATTATTTATCACCTTCTCATGTTATTGTGATGTGCTGACAGACAGCATATTTCATGAGCGTGTGTCATCATCGCCAGTTTGTCTCTTAGGGAAGGAAGTGAATGTAGATTATTCAATAGTATTATTTCTCTGGACAAATTTTTTCATTCATCTCGGGACTGGCTGTGTGGCGCAGTGGTAACATTCCCGCCTGCTGTGCCCAAGTTTGCAGAATGGAATCCTGGCACAGTCAATTGGCATTTGTGGGCGTGCAAATGCGAGGGAGTTGTGTCAGTAGATTTACTGGCACATCCCCTTTGGGGCAAAATTCCGGCACTCTGGCGTCTCTAAAAGCCACAGTAGTTCAAAGGGATGTAAAATCAATAACATTATTATTATTATTATTCATAAGGATTCATTCCGTCATATATATTATCGGCTGAGAATGTTCATATTTAAATTCCCAATTATTTTCGTTTTGTAGTTTTCTAAATATAAAGGACCACTTTGAAGGAAAGAGTTAAAAGTGATTAAGGGCTTCCTCTCAACCTTGTAATCTTTAAGGATTATATAAATAATTTAATTATATATGCAGCCAATGGCCATTTATTTTATTTTCAGGACGGGTCAGAGAAGGGATTTTTGTAGGAAATCATCCGTGGACCTATTGATAGGAACCATCCCGGCATTTGCAGCCTAGTTTTATTGTGGGGATACCTGCTCCAAAAAAAAAACCCACAAATTTTCATGCTTTCACTCCAGTAGTTTTCACACCAACTCAAACAAACAATCAGACAAAAGTTAAACTGAGGCACAAACAGAAAGCATTCATAGAGACTAAAATAATAATACATGCACAGATGAAAATAGTTTGGTGAACTTGATAGGAAATGCTAATATTAATAGATGGGAAAACAAAGCATAAGGAAATTATCATACAATAACAGCCTTAGATTTTCAGAAACGGCTAACTATTGCAGATATATTTAATTAATCTTTCATTTTGGTCAGTCAAGACTGATCCATTGATTAACAGCTTAATGAAATGAAAATCCACAGCCTGCTTCCAGTCTCCGACCGGGTCAGGAATGGATTGAAGGAAGCCCCCATCTAGCGGCGAGGATATGAACTGTGCCGGCTGCCGAGGCCTGACGCACTCCTCTGGGGCAATGATTAAATGAATGACAGATGAAATGAAATGATAGTGGAGAGTGTTGCTGGAATGAAATTTTGACAGGGAAAACTGGAGTACCCGGAGAAAAACCTGTCTGCCCCCGTTTTGTCCTGCACAGATCTCACATGGAGTGACCGGGATTTGAACCGCGGACCCAGCGGTGAGAGGCCGGCGTGCTGCCGCCTAAGCCACGGAGGCAAGTGGTTAACAGCTTAATAACAATCTTAATTTTATTTTCATTAACTTACAGTTACAACTATCAACAATGACAAAGCATGCTGTTGGTGCCAAGTTAGATTTGGAAGTTACCTTGTGTCGCACTCTGCAAGCTCATTGACAGACATGATGTGATGTGGAGGAAGGAACCAAGTCATTGAAACTTTTCTCCTCAGTATTGTTATGGTCCATGGGCCAAATCATGAATTGATTAAATTCTCTCTTCCTAATTTTAATATTTATTGAACGATAAATTCTAATACCACAGCTAAAATGAATATTTTCAGAAACGTAAATGGAAGTAATCACTTATATTAACGCCACAATAATTCGATCCGTCACTATTAATACTACGCCGGCTTGTCAGCTTAGTCTTTCACAATACACCGCCACGCTTGACACTCGTATTTTGTATCAGGTTCGCACTGATCTCCCACCGGCTCCACAGTTCTGTCTCAACTCGCAGCATGATGCTCTCCGTGATGAACACAAGCAGACAGATCACATCTCCATTCTAGAAGATCCAGTTACTTTGCTGGGCCCAGTCATGCAGCAAACAGCTCGCCAAGCAAAATAATTCAGTTTTAATACACAAAAGAAAGAGCCAGGCCTCTTCTTGAGTTTCTTGACGATCGTACGAGATCTTTTTACTAGCTCCATTTTTCTTCTTTTTTTCAAGGAATCTCAAAACCACAACTGACTCAAACCGTCACTTCCCTTCTTCTTGCACAGCCTTGACAATCTCGTCTTTGGAATGAAATAAACATTTACTGCACTTTACCACAAAGCTCTGCTTTATGCTTGTCCAAACATGAAATAAATTAACCTCGTGTTTCTCCCATGTGGATCAGCCAAAAATAGTTAGTTTAATGGTAGTAAGGCACATCTTGATCTACTTTACTTATTATGTCCACTGTACAACACAACTTACTTTGATTGAGTTGCTAACTTCTCTTCAGGGACATGTTTCAGACTTCCAAGCAGTCCATCTTCAGCCTAGTTTAGTAACTTTACAGTCTAAAATATTCACCTTGTTGGTGATGGTCACACACGTTAAAATAAATAAATAAATGAGGATGATATGACACTGATTGGTGAATAAATAAAAGTTCTTTTAAAAAACGATTAAAAGAAATTTAAAAGATGGGCAAAAGTTTAAAATAAGTCGCTCTAACTGTCCGGTGCAGCTGAATTTGACGATGGTAAATTGTTACCAATTATTATTCCTGATTTGATGCTTGCTGATTTAAGAGATCCAAATCCATATTCTTAGGAATTGAAGGTCAAGGTCTTGCCGCGTTTACTTGTGCAAACTTGACAGTGACATCATCCTTGGTTCCTTGGTTCTTGTTGGTCTGGGGTTCTTGGCAGAAGGGACGGATTGTTGGTTTGATGTGAAATTAAATCGCGTTAAAAAGGTAAAGGCAATATGATTGGTGAACATCACTCCATTCAGGTCGTTTGCGACCATGCAAAAAAAAAAAAGATTTGGATCTCTTAAATCAGCAAGCGTCAAATCAGGAATAATAATTGGTAACAATTTTCCATCGTCAAATTCAGCTGCACCAGACAATTAGAGCAACTTATTTTAAACTTTTACCTGTCTTTTAAATTCCTTTGAATTGTTTTTTAAAAGAACTTTTATACATACACCAATCAGTTTCATTTCATCCTAATTTATGTATTTTAACGCTTGTGACCATCACCAACAAGTTGAATATTTTAGACTGTAAAGTTACTGAACTAGGCTGAAGATGGACTTCTTGGAAGTCCGAAGCATGTCCCTGAAGAGGAGGTAGCACCTGAAGCAAAGTAAGTTGTGTTGCACGGTGGTCATAATAAGTAAAGTAGATATATGTCAACATGGAAAATGATTATAAAAGACATGCATCTTGATCTGTTTGACCAAAAAAAAAATGTCCAAAAAGTGACTAAGGTCTTTTATCTACCGACCAAACCAACTATAAAAAGTTATTTATAAACAATTTACAAAGAAAGGACAAAAAGCAATTCTGCAAAATATGTAATAACAAGAAACAATGTATTAAAATGCAATAAATTAGCAATGACGAATCCACAGAACATTTTTAAACTAAAAACACCGATTAGATGGCCAATGGCGATTACTACCTAATGAAATTGTGTACCAAGAAACTGAGTCAATAATAGATACAATGAGGGAAAGGAGAGTTGCTATTTTCTGTCACATATGACGATTATCAGACACCAGGATGCTCAATCGGCTATTCCAATACTTTGGAAAAGTAAAACCAAAACTTATTGGTTCAAAGAAGTCCTAGATGATCTAGATGAATTAGGCTTTCTTGAGAAACAAAGATGTGAGACTTAGTCTAAAAACTTCTACATGCAAGCAATACACTATAACGGACGAAGAACGGGCCGGGCCACCAGGTCACACAGAATGAAACAGTTCTGGGAGAAGAAACATAAGCCAAATTTGTAACTAATATTCCTAAGACTTGACTGTATATAGATTATTATAGTGCTGCAATGTGGGCATAAAATAAATGAAACAAATTAGCAAAATAACAACAACATTTGACAAGGTACTTCCTACCGAGGGGAGTGGATTATGCTAAAATTCCAACCTTTGTTTCATGTGTGTAGTTTTTCCTTACCGTAATTAAGTGACTGTTTCCATTCATATGAAACAAAACATCACATTCCTTGACAGATATTTCAATTTGGATCTGCAAATTGTTAGTGAAACTGTGGTGTAAGAAGCAGACGTACATCCTATGAAACAGTGTTGTCCATGAGTGAATCACACCATAATTAGTATTTTTTTCTGTTTCGTTGTTAGTTTAAACCTGTCCATTCCTTGTCATACTGTGAGATTCAAACTAGTATACACTTACGAGGAGATTACTCTTTATTGTACAATTTGGCCAAAGATTTTGTAAATATGTAATGTATTTGTGTATTATAATATTGGTCCTGCCATTAGTGACAGAGACCATTTGTATATTGATGATTATATTATGTTTGAAAAAATTTTACCAAAAGTAATTCAAAACTTATCATGTCTGTATTTTGTGTACTGTAATTTAATTGGTAAGTTTAATGCAGTAAAATGATTGTTCCCTTACACTGTTGTGTATTTTATTATCTATCTAGCAACCCGCCCCGGCTTTGACGGTTTACCCAGAATAAGCTTAAAAGGTGTATTTTTCGATTTCAATGAACTACGACCTATATCCGTTTTCTGTCTTTGCATGATGGGTTAAAATCACTGACTGGACTATTAATTATATTCATGGAGATAGTATGTGCAACAAATTCTTGTCAGACGTAATTTAAGAATGGCGAGGTGCATGATACACAACTCCTCTTCTGTCCAATCTAAACTTGACTTGTGTGTTCTGCGGAATGAAGGCTGAAACTGGAGCGATAAGCTCGCTCGCTAGCTAACACGTAAACTGTCTCCGAATCTAGTAATTTGATGGAGATTGTTGGAAGAAAAGAAAATTTAAAAACACTTATAGTGGGCGATGAATGTATTGAAGAAAGAGATACGGTATCTATTGTGGATTTTTTTGTAGAACTTTTCATGCTGAACAATTCTTATACTCATAGTATATAAATATTTTTAACGGTTTACCCAGTGTAAGCTTAAAAGGCGCACAGACCGTAGGTTTTTTTACTCGATTCAATGAAATCGTTAATGCTCGGCTTCCTTTGCTCATATATAAATTATATTCCACCGAAACCTTCCTCGAGAAATCCTTTACAGAATGGTGAAAACCTCATCAAAATCCCTCCAGTGGTTCTCGAGATTTCGCAGAACATCCAAGAATTGGGGACTTTGTTTTATACTATGTAGAGTTACAGTAAAACCTGCCTAATGTGGAGATCCCCTCATAGTGTAATGGCTAGCATTCTTGGCTGTTGCCCTGGGGGTCTGGGTTTGATTCTCGGCTCTGCCAAGAAATTTTAATTCTGGTGCAAAGTCTGGAAAGGGGTGCACTTAGCCTCGTGAGGCTAAAGTGAGAAGAGAGGGTTTGATTCCCAGCTCAGTCATCCTGGAGATGGCTCTGTCATTTCCCACTTCTACTCCTTGTAAATACCGGGATGGTGTCTAACTTAAGGCCATGGCCGATTCCTACCCAAATCCTACCTCAATTACAAATACACACACTGATACAGACATCCCTGTGACACAGGTTATCAGTGAAATTCTACACACACCTAAGTATAGGGGGCTACATGACCATGATGTTGCAAAGCCTCTAAAGAATCAACAAACAACAATATATCCACCTGCGCTGCTCTCTCCCTTGGTTTCATACCCTCAATCTTTCCTTCCATGATTAATTTTTCTAAGTTTCCTCCATCTTTTCTCACAATATGTCCATAGAACTGAAGGATTTTTTTGGTTGACAATAGAAGAAAGACCCCTAGTGATAAGTTCATTAATAATGGACATATTAGTTCTCTTTTAGTCCATTTGATATGCAGCATTTTGTGGCAGCACCAAAGCTCGAATATATCAATACGTTGCTTATCTCTGTCCTTGAGAGTCCATGTTTGGCAACCATATGAGAAGACGGAAAACACAAATGTTTCAACAAGGCGGATTTTTGTACTGTTTGTTATTGAGCAACTGCTACCCACTTAACTGCCCAACAGCACGAGGAACCGAACCCCGCATTGTTGGACCAGGACAGTCAAGTTTCCCGACCAGATACCAACTCGCTGCTACCAGCTGGGACACTAGACGGGTAGCATAAGGGGCTAAAAGCCAGGGTGTGGAAGTGGGCACTCTAACCAGAGGCCAAAGTGAAGGGCTCACAGGTTTTGCACCTAAGAAAAGGGGACCCAGGTTTGAAACATTAAAATATAATACAGAATGGTTCAAGGTGGAAACGGGTCTCCGTCAAGGAAGTGTATTGTCCCCCTTACTATTCATCATAGTCATGGATGAAATCCACAAGAATGTTAAACAGAGATTGGGACAAGAGGCAATAAAGGCCATGCTGTTTGCAGATGATATAGTGATATGGGGTGAGGATGAAAAGGAAGTACAAAAACAAGTAGATGTATGGAACCAAGAGATTGAGAAGTTTAGGATGAAAGTTAGCACAGAGAAGAGCAAGACAATGGTAATGTCAAGGGGAAGTAAGGAGGGGAAGAGGAAAGATAGAAGTGAACGGAAAAATTCTAGAAGTGGTGAAAAGTTTCAAGTACTTGGGAAGTGTGATCACAGAAGATGGAAAGATTACTGAGGAAATTGGAAAGAGAATACAACAAGCGAACAGCTTCTACCAGAGTGTTAGGGGTATTCAGTGGAACCAAGATGTCCCAAAGAAATGTAAGCAGGTATTATATTCAACCTATTATGGACCCGTACTAACATATGCAGCTGGAGCATGGACCACTACAAAAAGAGAGGAGAGTAGAATACAAGCAGCGGAGATGAAATTCCTAAGAGGTATAGAAGGGAAGACCAGAAGAGATAGAATCAGAAACGAGGAGATAAGAAGGAGGACGGGAATCTTGAAGCTGCAGGACAGGATAGAAACAACCAAGTTAAAGTGGTATGGACATATGATGAGAATGGGAGAGGAGAGAGTGCCAAAGAAAGCTTTTCTGGAAAAGGTTTCGGGGAAGAGACCGCGCGGAAGGCCCCGAAAGAGATGGGCAGATACAGTGTGGGAGTGCGTGGAGAAGAAGGGAGGAAAACCTGAAGATGTACTTAAAGGGGGAGAGGAGTGGTGGAGAGACAGGCAACGTTGGAGGTCCTTGATTCACAACCCGACCCAGGAAGCTGGAAACGGGAAATGAAGAAGAAGAAGATGACAAGAGAACAAGAACAAGACAAGCAGAGGAAAGACACTTGGAAATCACTTCACCATGTGGTGAGCTAGAACTATAATAACGAGTTCTCAGTCATTGCACTAATTACACCCAGCACAGGGAAACTGCCGCCACGCCATTATATCACCACAAGGCCCAGATTAAAAGTGTGGATCCACCATTATTGGGTTTCCACCACCCATTAGAAACTTGGATCACTCACCACCTGGCCTCTATGTATTCTCCAATACACCCTACTGAATTTGCTTAACAACTCGCTTAGCACCAACTAGTGCCCTTCATATACTAACCACACTTCAGCAATTACATTAACTATCGCCGACACTCACTTCCCTGACCAGCTTGGGTTTTAACACAATTCGGCACCTTTGGCCCATAGAATAAAACTCAACATCGAGTCGTCATTTTGAAAAAGAAGGGTAGTAGAGTAGGGGTGGTAACTTTGTGACGCCATTACAGTTATCACTCTGTTCTGCTAGATCTTGGTGAGCTTCCTCATAGCCATTCATCCTAAAGTGACCCATCTTCTTAGCTCACTATCACTACTTCCCATATCGCAGGTAGTTGACCCAAAATAGATGAAGGACTCCACAACCTCTAGTTCCCTTAATGGACCTGTGCTTCTCAATCAATTATTATGAGTTTGGACTTTCCCACTTAAAAAAAATATATTTATTTACTATCTGCAAGGTTGTAAATCTCAAATTATAAAGTAAATCCACATGCGTAATGAAAAATGAGGTATTAAATGCATATGGGATGGAATAATTTGGGAATATGATATTGAAGGAGGATGCACCCTGTGCTAATTCTCAAAGCAGGCAGTATTATAGGATCGTATCCCATCATAAAGACGGGTTGCAAGCATATATGGACCATTGTCTGAGCTGCAGCAGATGGATTAAATGGCCTACAATAGTAATGAGAATACTGTAGTTCCAGAATCCATAAAATACAGAACTTTGTAAGTAATTCTAGCCTTTTAAATCAGGTTAATTATAACTTCTGTCAACAAATACCACATACAGATGCACTCTGTAGCGAGTCAGTCAGGAGTAGACTAGCATATAGCAATCACCTGTACAACAAACTTGCAGTCTACCCCTCTGATTGTGCTTCCCCTTATTCTTGCCCTTCTGGACTTCTTTACTTCTCTTAAGTTTTGTTTCATGGGCCCAAACCAGAACTTAGGTACTTGTCCTTCCACTGCTTTCACCATCTGCAAGTAAAGAAGACAAGAAGAGTCTCATGCAATTCTTACCCCCTTTGGGAAAAGGTAAGTGTTCTCTTCCTTTAATTGACAGTACGTATTTGTTTAGCCTCGCTTGGTTTCACCTATTCATGGGGGTTTGCCTGTTCCTCTATCGGGCGCGTCCCAGGTGGCGGATAGGGGGGCTCGCCGGACTTGTCCGGAGGGTTTGAGGGAAATAAAATACCTCTCGCGGACCAAAAACAGGCCCCTTGCCAGGGTTATGGTGAAGCTACGTTAGGCCTAGCAAGCCAGTAGTGGATATGAAACTGCTTTTAAAACGGGAACGGGCCTCGGAAAGGACAGATCTAAAGGAAGCAGACCTGGCTATGGAAATGGACTACGAATCGGAACTTTGAATATAACTGCATTGACGGGAAGAGTGGAGGAGGTTGTGGATATGATGGAGAGGAGAAAACTGGATGTACTCGGACTGGCAGAGACCAGATGGAGAGGGGAAGGAAGAAAAGAACTGAGAAATGGCTTGCAGCTATACTGGATAGGAAATGAGGAGGGGAAGAGAAATGGAGTGGGAATGGTGGTGAGAGAAGGGCTGAGGGAGGAAGTAAAGAGGGTAAGTGATAGAATAATTAGAGCCAGAATCACTGTGAAAGGTAGAAACCTGGACATTCTGCAAGTCTATGCACCACAGGTGGGATGCACAGAAGGCGAGAAGGACGAGTTTGAAGTGGAGTTGCAGAAGCAGTTAGTGGGGAGAGACCTGATAGTCATGGGAGACCTAAATGCCCATGTCGGAACTGATAGAAGAGGTTTTGAGGAAGTGATTGGTGGTGAAGGATGGGGAAACAGGAATAAGGAAGGAGAGAGATTGTTGGAACTGTGCAAGATAAATGGGCTAATGGTTGGAAACACATGGTACAAGAAGAGAGAGAGCCATAAAATTACTTGGTACAGCAGGGACTTGACTAGGAAATCAGTGGTGGACTATATTCTATGCGGGAAGGAGACAAAGAAGAGTATCACGGATATAAGGGTAATACCTTCAGAAGCCCTGGACAGTGACCACCGTCTGCTGGTCGCCAAGGTGAGAGGACTGAAGGAAAAGAGGAGAACTGAGAACCAAGAAAGAAGAATAAGGACATGGAAGCTGAAGGAGGATGGAAATAAGGAGAAGTTCCAGATATTAGTGAGGAACAAATTACCGAAGGATGATCCGAAAACAGGTGAAGAAGAATGGAATAGGTTCAAGGACGTGTTGGTAGAAGCAGCAGAAGTCGTGTGTGGCAGAACTAGTGGAAAGAAAAGGTGGAAGGAAACACCATGGTGGAACCCCAGAACTAAGGAAGCAGTGAAAAAGAAAAATGAAGCATTCAGGAAATAGTTCCAACAGAGGACAGACAGAACAAGAGAAGAATACCAAGAGCGGAAGAAAGAAGCAGGAGAAGTAGTGAAGGAAGAGAAAAAGAAATGGCTGGAGAAATGGACGGAAATGATGGAGGAGGACTGTGATGGCAGTAAGAAAGTGTTGTATGGAATGATAAAGGCAAAGAGATGAGATACAGGGGAAAATGTCAGAATGGTGGACAGGAATGGAAAGGAGGTCGAAAATATGGAAGAAGTAAAGGTTATCTGGAGGGAATACTTCAAGGAACTCCTAAATCCAACTAAAACCAGCCTAGTGGACATTGTGGAGGAAGAAACAGACAGTGACCAAGACATTTCAGAGAAGGAATTGACATGGAAAGAAGTGGAGGAAGCATTAAAGAAGATGAAAGGGGGAAAGGCACCGGGAATAGACGAAGTGAGTGTGGAGATGGTGAGAGCAGCAGGGGTGATAGGAACACAGTGGCTCTTTCGAGTTATGAAAGTGATATGGAGGGAGAAGAAAATACCAGAAGACTGGAAAAGAGGGATAATAATACCCATATTTAAAAAGGGAAGTAGGAAGGAATGCAAGAACTACAGGGGAATTACACTCATGTGCCACTGCGCCAAAATATTTGAGAATGTACTGGAGAGAAGAATTCGGACAGAAGTTGAAGATGGGCTGAGGGAAGAACAGTATGGATTCAGGCCAGGAAGGTCAACAGTTGACCTCATCTTTGCAGTAAGACAGCTACAAGAACACCATTATGAATATGGGAAAGATCTGGTGATGACCTTCTTGGATATTGAGAAAGCATATGATAGTATTAATAGAAACAAGGTATGGGAAGCAATGAGAGCAAAAGCAGTGAACAAGGAGACAGTGGCAAGAGTGAAAGCAATGTACGAAGGAAGCAAAAGCTGTGTAAAGGTGGGAAGAGAGAGAACGGAATGGTTTCAACTGGAGAGTGGTCTGAAACAGGGAAGTGCCCTCTCACCCCTGTTATTTATAGTGGTGATGGATGAAATCATACGAAAAGTGGTAAATAGCATTGGGAAAAGGAAAATGAAGGCAATGTTGTTTGCTGATGACCTTCTGGTATGGGGAGGGGATGAGGAAGAAGTACAAGAGCAATTAGATGAGTGGGAGAAGGTAGTGTTGTCATATGGGATGAAGTTCTCAGCACAAAAGAGCGAAGTGGTCATCACAACGAGGAAGAAGAACAGACTGGATATGGGCATAACACTTGGAGGACAGCAGTTGCAGAAAGTAGAATGCTTCAAGTACTTGGGAAGCATAATTGAAGAAAAGGGAGGCAATAGGATGGAAATAAATGAGAGGGGAAGTTGCGCAGATGGATTTTTCAAGAGTGTTAGGGGGATGATATGGAATAAAGATGTACCACAAAAATGTAAAGGAATCATCTACAAGACCTACTTTGTGCCAATTTTGACATATGGTTCAGAAACATGGGTGATGAAGGAAAGGGACAAGAATAAAATACGAGCAGTGGAGATGAAGTTCCAGAGGAGTAGGGTAGGAGTGACAAGAATGGACAGAGTAAGGAATGAGAGAGTCAGGGAGATGGTAAGAGAGGAACCATTGCAAAATAGAATAGAGCGATCTAGGCTACAATGGTATGGACATGTGAGGAGGATGCAAGAGGAGAGGATACCGAAGAAGATGTTTGGAATGGAAATGACGGGAAGGAGGCCAAGGGGAAGACCAAGGGACAGATGGACAAAAGGAGTTAAGAAGAGTGTGGAGGAAAGAGGAGTGTGCTGGGACACAGTAAATGACGAGAGATGGTGGATGGACAGGAAACGATGGAGAGGCTTATGTTCCAAGCAGACCCGACCAGCGGTTGGAAACTGCTCAAGATGATGATGATGATGTTGTTGTTGCTACTGGCTATTTACAATATGTACTCGTATTTATCGGCCCATGTTGTTCATCTTATTTCTCCTAGTCAACTCATATACACTGCTCAAAATTATTAGGGGGACAACATTTGAAACATTTTGCCAGGAATGGGTGGAGTGAAACAGCCATGTTATCTGGGAAATGAAACCTTTATTTAATGGAAATGTACATATCCTGTGCATGTCGTAGCACATATGTTGCTGCTATGACCAGAAACGGAACACAATGTCGTCAACCAAAGTAGAGAGTCCTTCCATGAATGCACAGAGTGCACAAAAAGAAACAGTTAAATATCTGCTAGACCCTTCATGTGCCCGTATAAATTCCTCACATCTTCGTGACATGTTCCTGACAAGTCTGCGAACAATTTCTTGCAGAATTTTGTTCCACTCCTCCATAAGGGCCTCTGCAAGTTGTTCCAGAGTCTGAGGCTCTACAGGACGGGCCCGAAGTTGTCTGTCTAGCATGTCCCATAAAATGCTCTATGGGATTGAGGTCAGAATTCAACGCAGGCCAGTCGAATGTTTGAATTGCGATGTCCTGTGGAGTTTCCATGGTGGCTGCAGCAGCCACCAGATGCCAATTAAATATTGCCATAGAAATTGTTTCTAATATACCATCTTATTTCTCCCTTAGTACTAATTAGCTGCCACCTTTAAAGTTATTCCCTTTATTGCCACCTAATCCCTTGTGTGCCACTTTACTGCCCACGTGTTTTTAACTGTCACATCATATTTTAGCCAGGGAACTTCGATACCAATAAAATGCCATGTTGGAAGTTGTTTGTAATTTACCATCTTATTTCTCCCTTAGTACCACTTAAATACCACTTAAATGCTACATTGGAAGTTATTCTTAATTTGTCATCTTAGCAACACTTAGATGTCACTTAAATACCACCTTCAAATTATTTCTAATTTTCCATCTTAGATACCACTTAATACCACCTTAGTTCTAATTTTCTGCCTTATTTCTGATTAGCACCACTTAGTTGCCACTTTAATACCACCTTAGATGTTGTTCTTAATTTTCCACCTTATTTCTCCTTAGTGGCATTACCACCTTAGATGGTATTCTTAATTTTATACCTATTTCCTCTTAGTGTCATTTAGATGCCACTTGAATACCACCTTAGATGTTATTTTTATTTTTACACCTATTTCCACTTTAGTAGCATTTAAATGACACTTAAATACCATTTTAGAAGTTGTTCTTGATTTTCACCTTATTTCCCTCTTAGTACCACTTAGATGCTTAAGTGTTACTAAGATGACAAACTAAGAATAACTTCCAATGTGGTATTTAAGTGGCACCTAGGGGAGAAATAAGGTGGCAAATTACAAACAACTTTCAAAATGGCATTTTATTGGTATCCAAGTACCCTGGCAATAATATAATGGGTCAGCTAAGAACAAGTGGGCAGTAAAGTGACACATAAGGGATTAGGTGGCAATTAACACTCCAGTGGTCGCGCGGATCACAATAGTGATTTAGCTGTTTAGTTTTTGTCGCTCCAGCCTATTGGTATGACTGTTGGCTTTGAGCATCTGTGTACCTTCCTCGCGGCCCATCCCCTCTCTGACATGCAGTAGCCAGGTAAATTTTACTAATGGCTGTCACGTTATGAAGCAATTTATTCTTGTGGATCACAACTGTGAGGAAAGTTGGAAGGGAAGGGCGAGGAGTTGGAAGGTAGCGGCTGTGGCCTATAGTTAGGGACCAACCCCGGCATTTGCCTGGAAGGAAGATGGGAAACCACAGAAGACCATCTTCAAGGTTGCCGGCGGGGAGATTCGAACCTCCTCGCCTCCCGGATGTGAGCGACTGCCATTAGTCATGCCGTAACGACCACGGCTAACTCACCCGGTATTATTGGTATATAAGTGCCAAATGGATGACTGTGAGAATATAAATCTATGACAGAATGAACCAGACAGCGAGGAAGATGAAGTGCTTGGTGTTGAGGGTGAGAGGACAAGGTTGAAGAACACCATGTAGAAGTGCATCCAGATGTGTGCAGTGATGCTGATAGTGGTGATGTATGTAGCGACCTGTATGTGACACTTGCCATGTTAAAGATAATGGATTGTAAGAACTTCCCTGAACACAGACTGCGAGTGAAGCGTACCATTTCCTCTGAATTTATTGCACCATTATAATTTTATATTTGATGCAATACAGTGATCACACCTTTTGCTGCATAGTCTCTTTATGAATGAACACTTCAGACTATATCAAGAGACATACAACAGACTGTACCCCCAAAAAACATTATGGAGGGGAATGTATTATGCAAATATTAGACAAATCACAATCTTCAGTAATTATTCAAGAATTTCTTGTAAATGCTTGTATAATTCTATTATATTGTACAGATATAAAGTTCTCTTCAAAATGTATAATCATATTCATTGAATAAACACCATATAATAGCCTCTAACCACAAAGGAAGTATGGATCACGATCGTGATCCGCGCGACCACTGGACCAAGTGACTGGCGTGACATTTTCTCGTGTGACCACTGGAGTGTTAAGGGAAAAACTTCCAAGGTGGCAGCTAATTAGTACTAAGAGAGAAATAAGATGGCATATTAGAAACAACTTCTAAGGCAGTGGTTCTCAACCTTTTTTAGTTCACGGCACACTATTCAATGAAGCAAGTGACCGTGGCACACTGACGTACGTGTTGGAAACAATGTGAGAAGGGCCTAAGTGCCTCCGTCTAGCTCGTGCACAGCTTGCCTTTACCAGTCAGTTGTATGTGGACACCCATTCTACCTTTCTCTGGAGGTAGAAGAGGAGCTCGGAGAACTACAGGCAGATCGAACCCTTCAACTGAAATATGGTGAACTCCCACTTATCAAATTTTGGTTGTTAGTCAAGAAATAGTACCCAGTAATAGCAGTGGAATTCCAACAGATGAAGAAAGAGGGGTGGAAGAGGAATGGGCTAGATTTAAGAAGACACTAGTAGGTGCAGCAGAAGCAGTAAGTGGGAGGACAAGTAGTAAGAAGAGGTGGAAGGAAACACCATGGTGGAATGAGAAGACAAAAGATATAGTAAGGGAAAAGAATAGAGCCTTTAGGAGGTGGTATCAAAATAGGATGGTAGAGACAAGGGAAGAGTACCAGGAAAGAAAGAAGGAGGTGAAGAGAGTAGTGGCTGAGGAGAGAAGAAAGTGGATGGAAGAGTGGACAAAGATGATGAAGGAGGATAGTGAAGGTACAAAAAAGGTCCTGTATGGGATGGTAAAAAATAAGAGGCGGAAGGATCCTAAGGAATATGTTAGAATGGTGAACAAAAGGGGACAAGAGATAGAAAATAGGGAAGAACTGAAGAAAATGTGGAAAGAATATTTTGAAGAACTTCTGAACCCAAATGGAAAAGATGGTGAGGAGGAAGAAATCGGGGAAGAGGAAGATGAACTGCAAACAGAAAAGGACTTAACATGGAAAGAAGTGGAAGATGCAGTGAACAAGATGAAAGGAGGGAAGGCACCAGGTGTGGATGAGTTGAGTGTGGAGATGGTGAGAGCAGCAGGAGAGGTGGGGATACAGTGGTTGTACCGAGTGATGAGGACAGCATGGAAGGAAAGGAAGACCCCAGAGGACTGGAAAAAAGGAATAATTGTCCCGATCTTCAAGAAAGGTAGTAGAACAGATTGCAGAAACTATCGGGGAATAACACTGATGAGTCATTGTGCAAAGATCTTCGAGAAAGTTTTGGAAAAGAGAATTAGGACAAGGATTGAAGGAGGGATGAGGGAAGAACAACATGGCTTCAGAGGAGGAAGGTCCACAGTGGATTCGATTTTTGCTGTAAGGCAGTTGCAAGAACAGCACTATGAGTATGGAACAGATCTACTGATGGCCTTCCTGGACATTGAGAAAGCATATGACAGTGTATGCAGAAACAAAGTATGGAAGTCCCTGGAGGATAGAGGAGTAGAGAAATGGACTATAAAGAGGATAAAGGAGATGTACAAGGGAAGCGTGCGCTGTGTGAAAGTGGGAAGAGAGAGATCGGACTGGTTGGAACAGAGAAACGGCCTGAAACAAGGAAGTGCACTGTCACCGTTACTTTTCATTGTGGTGATGGATGACATAATGACCCAAGTGGCACAAGTAATTGGGGAAGGAAAGATGAAAGCAAGGGTATTTGCAGATGATTTGGGGAAACAAGGATGAGGAGGTACAGGAACAGTTGGACCTGTGGGAAGGAATAATACAAGGCTATGGGATGAAATTTAGCATAAATAAGAGTGAGATGGTGATCACAACAAGGAAGAAGGAAAGAACCACAACGGGAATAACAATTGGTGGGGAACAGCTGAAGACAGTGGAGAGTTTCAAGTATCTGGGAAGCCTGATACAAGATAATGGAAGAAACGATAGAGAAATAAATGAGCGGGGGAGGCAGGCAGAAGTATTTCGGAGGAGTGTGAGAAGCATGTTATGGAGCAAGGATGTCCCTCAGAACAGCAAAAAGATCATATAGATAGATAGATAGATTTTTATTAATTCCATTTGATCAAATACATGCATTCAATACTTTTTTGATATAGGACACGTCAGAATTTACATGCATAAAATAAAAGAACTAACAGGTATATATTACTAAGATTAAAACTATTTATAACTTATTATAATAGCAAATCTTAATAGATACAATCTTATTGCACAACTATTTACACCTCACTCTATTATCATAATATGAAAACTTAATTCTATAAATACAACAACATACAGCTAGGTATTAAAATTAAATTAAAAAAGTAAAATATAGTTATAGATTCCATCACTCCTATACGCTAAAATATTCAACTACTGAGTAAAAACAATGGCACTGCAGATAAGCTTTCAACATTCTATCAAAGGTTTTTATTTTTGGGGCCAGTTTTATATACTGGGGTAGTTTATTGTATAATTTAACTCCAGTGTGAAAAGTTCCTTTTTGATATATGCTTGTGTGTGTGTGTGAAATATGAATGTTTTGATTTTGTCTTGTGTTATGCCTATGAACATCATTGTTTGTTTTAAGAAAAACATCTTTATTCATTAAATTCTTTTTAAAAAACATAATACTTTCAAAGATATATATGCAGGGCAGTGGGAGAATGTTTAAATCTTTAAACAGAGGTCTACATGATTCTCTAGAGTGTACATTTGCCATAATTCTAATCGCTCTCTTTTGTATCCTAAACGTGCTTAGTACATCTGGCGACATACCCCAAAATATGATCCCATATCTTAAGTATGAATGGAAATAAGCAAAATAAGTATTTCTTAATGTGTGCATGCTAGTGCAGGTTTTCAAAATACGTAACGCAAAGCACATCGAGTTCAGTTTAGTATTCAGATATTGTATATGTTTATTCCATTTCAAGTCTTGTTGTATCCATAGTCCTAAAAACTTTGTTTCTGATTTATTTTCTATTTGATGACCATTTAATGTTATATTGGGCATCGCAGGATTCCTATTCTGTATAGTGTGGAAATTTAGACATACTGTCTTTTTATAGTTTATTATGAGGCGATTATCTTGTGACCATTTGGTTAACTCTCCTGTAACGGAGTCAGCAGACTGCTGTATGACCTGTTTAGTTTCACCTTTTATTACGAGTGTTGTATCGTCCGCAAACAAAATTTCCTTATGTGAATGAACGTTCTGTGTTATATCATTGATATATAGAAGAAAGAGTAGTGGGCCCAAAACCGATCCCTGGGGTACTCCAAATTCAATAATTCCCTCATTGGACAATGTTTCATTAAGTAATTTGGTTCCATCATCCTTGTGTCTCAAGCTTACTATTTGTTTACGCCTTGTTAAGTAAGACTCTATCCATTTATTAGCTAGACCTCTAACACCATATTGATTTAGTTTGGTAAGGAGGATTTTATGGTCAACTACATCAAATGCTTTCGATAAATCCAAGAATAGGCCAGTTACATGTTCCTTATTGTCAATTAATTTCAGTATACTATTACTACATTCGTAAATTGCTGTCTGTGTAGATTTTTCCGTTCTAAATCCATGTTGTGAGTTTGATAATATTTTATTTTTTTCTATGAAACTTATCAGTCTCTTATACATAATTTTTTCCACAATTTTTGCAATACCAGTTGGTAAGGTAATAGGACGATAGTTATCTAATTCATCTTTTGAACCATTTTTGTGCACTGGAATTACTTTTGATAACTTCAAAATATCCGGGTAAGTTCCTGAGAGAATTGAACTGTTTATTAAGTGCGTAAGTGGATTTATTATATTTTCTGCACATTTCTTTAAAATTGCATCAGGGATGCCATCAATGCCAGCACAGAATTTATTTTTTAGCTCTTTTATAACTATTCTTACCTCTTCACTTGTGACATGATTTATAAATAAAGAATCACTGCATATATTTATTTTATTATTAGAATTTAGTGTATTTACCTGTGATTTATTTAATAATTTTTGCGGAATTTCCAGAAAATAGTCATTAAAAGTGTTTGCTATTTCCTCTGGATTATTAATCACTTTATTATTTCTGGTCAGTGTAATGTTCCTTTGTATTTTAGCAGATTTTCCAGTTTCTTTCTTTATTACAGACCACATAGCCCTGTTTTTATTAGATGATTGGGAAATAAAATTATCATTATGCATTTTCTTTGCTAGTCTTATTACCTTATTTAATATGCTAGTGTATTTTTTGTAGTATAAATTGAATTCAGGTGTTGTGTGGTATTGTTTATATAATTTGTGTAGAAATTTCTTTCTTTGACATGAATTTATAATCCCTGTTGTTATCCAATTGCTAGTTTTGTTATTTTGAACAGTTCTTCGTTTAAAGGGGAATGCTATTTCAAAATAGTGTTTTAGGGTACTGTTAAATGCATTAAATTTATCATTTACATTTTCTAGTTCATAAATTTCTGACCATGTTTCCTTATTTAATAAGTCATTGAAATATGTAACATTTGATTCAGTGAATGACCTGCACTTTGATTTTACTCCATTATCATTATTATTGATTACTTCGGATACTTCAAAACTCAGTATTTGTCCATGGTGGTCACTAAAACCCGGACAATAGACTTCTATTGAATGGTGATATTTATCTGTATTTATAAAAATTTGATCAGGAGTGGTTTTACTAAATTTTGTTATTCTTGTTGGTGTATTTACTGTAGGTTTCAGTCCATAGGAAATTAGTAACTGGTTTAATAATTCACAATTTCTATCAAGTTTTAAGAAATCCACATTTACATCCCCACAAATTATTATATCGAAATTTACTGTGCTCATGTTATTGAGTAACAATTCTAGTTTATCTATAAATAGAGGAAACTTTCCTGACGGAGAACGGTATACGCATACAATTATTAACTTAAACTGCTGAATTTTTACGGCAGAGAATTCAAAATCCTGTTCCATAATTAGATAATCATAAGCTGTTATCTGTTCATGATCTAAATTATTTCTTAAGAAGATGCAAGTACCACCATGGCTAATATTAGATCTAGAGTATTTACTAGCTTGTATAAACCCTGGGAATTGAATTAATTCGAGTTGTTCCTCTTTCAGCCAATGTTCTGAAATACATAGTGCTGAGATGTCTTTAAGTTCATTTTTAAGCATTAGATTTATGTAATCAATTTTATTATAAAGAGACTGGACATTCTGGTGGTAAATTTTAAATTTGTTACTTTTGCAAGCTTGTGTTGGTGATTTATTTACATTATTATTATCATAATTGTTATTATTATTGTTGCTAGACAAATCCGAAATACCATTGTTGCACTCCGTTAAATTTGACTTCAAAAGATGTGAATGCCAAACCTCACGTTTGGCTTCTTCTACCAGTTTCCCTGCTTCCACTCTAATGATATTACTGTTGAATTATTCTTACCATTTGAATTTACAATTTTGCAGATTTCATCACTAAGATACTCTTTTCCTAATCTATTTAAGTGTAGGCCATGCCGAGTGTGGAACTTCCTGTCTAATTTACTTACATCTACAATTTGGACATTTGGAAAACTCTTACAAATTTTATGAATTTTTCCATTTGTAGCCTCTATTTCTACATTTACACATGACTTGGGAATTAAATCGTGTCTCTGCGGAATATTTACAATAATGACATTTGTTTTTTGCATGGATGGCAATGTACCCTTTAAATCTTTGATTACCTTTTTACTCTCATTTCTATACACGTCGTTTGCTCCAGCGATGATCACTGCGTAGTCCTTTGCAGTAAGGGACGCACACTCTCCTATCATCCCGTTCGTGACTTCTGCAATCTGAGCTCCTGGCTTCACTGTCGAAGTGACCTCCATTTCTCGGCTTCTCTCCAAAACGCTTGCTGCTACATCTCGCCCGTGGCTATCCGCAAATATCCGCATCTTCCTGGATTTTCTCTTTATCACTTTCTTCTTTTCTTCTTGAGGAAAGTCATCATTTTCTTCGACAAGCACTCCAAATGAATTTGAGACGGGAATTTCAGTTACATGTACTCCATTTATAGGCCTAGGCTTATTCAATCTTACCTTACCAGCAATCACTGTCGACCAAGTTTCCTTGCTTTCCTCTCTGTTTCCTTTTAATTTATTCAACTCTTCCATTAACTTAGCAATATCTTCCTTTAGCAGCTTTATAATTTCGTCTTTTGAGGACAGTTCGTTTCTCAGGTTATGACATTCGCATGACGGTAGCGGTAGGCCTACATTACGACAATCGGTTTCACTTTTCTCCTCATTCAATTTTACCTGAGATCTTGTGATGATTTTATTTGCATTTTTTACTTTTATTTTGCACGACGAGCATAAATCCGTTACGGTTACACAACCTGACGAGATACTAACACTGTTTACTGTCGTCATACTAGAGATCTAAGTGAGCCTAGATGTTTACACCAAATTACACTAAATTTAATTTAATTATTACTACCTAATAGAATTAATCTAATAACCTACCAATAAAGAAGAATGTGAAATACGTATATCTTCCAATCGGGTGAAGTCTCGTAAAAGCACCACTGCTCTACTTGGTTCAAACAGTGATTGAAGAAGTCACCGAATCTTTGGATACACGTTCCCACAACTTAGTTTAAGTTTATTAAATTATCAACAAGAATTTCTAAATACTATCAATATTCCGTATTACACTTGATCTGAGGAAAGTAACTTTATAGATTTTAAGCCTCTGTTATAATATTTTACCACTTTTATCAAATATTTACACTAGCTGCTATTTCACTGCACTTTCACTGTGACGCCATCTTGTACAGCCATCATCTTGTACAGACATACTATGTCCCTATCCTGACGTATGCCTCGGAGACCTGGGTTATGGAAGGAAGGGAGAAGAGCAAAATATAGGCCAGTGAGATGAGGTTCTTGAGAAGCAGCATTGGAGCTACAAAGATGGACAGAATAAGAAATGAGAGGACCAGAGAATTAATGAAGGAGGAACCATTACAGGATGGTATAGAGAACTCTAGACTTAGATGGTATGGACATGTAAAACGAATGGAGGAGAAAAGGATACCCAGGAGAGTACACGTGACGAAGTGGGAAGGAAAGAGACCGAGAGGAAGACCGAGAGACAGGTGGCTGAAGGGGGTGGAAGAAAGCGTGAAGAAGAGAGGAGAAGACTGGACAAGGGTGGAGGCTGAGAGATGGTGGGAAGACAGAAGACGTTGGAGAGGCTTGTGTTCCATACAGACCCGGCCAGTGACTGGAAACTGTGCAAGATGATGATGAATAGCAGTGGAAGTAGTTTATACATTGTTGCAATTTTACACCATCTACAAGTGCGAGCTGAGATTTTCAGCAGTAAGCAACATAAAAACAAGAAATGTGAGCGACTTCTCTCAGTTGACCAGGGAATTCATGTGTGTTTGTCTTCAATTCCACCACGAATTGAACTTTTGTGTAAGAAGCGACAATCTCAAGTTTCTCATTGATAACTCAAACTTGTTGAAAGGCATAAAACCAATGAACATCCTGTAAATAAGTTTAAGTTAGTTGTTATTAAAAAAAAAAATATATATTCAGTCAAATTATTTCAATTACAGTACTTTTATTAGCAATATCATAAACCCCTCGCAAGGGCCACGGCACACCTAGCTAATCTCACGACACAGTACTGTGCTGCGCCACAACGGTTAAGAACCACTGTTCTAACATGATATTTAAGTGGCCCCTGTGTGGAAATAAGGTAGAAAATTAAGAACAACTTCTAAGGTGGTGTATAAGTGACACAGAAGTGTTGCTAAGGGGAAATAAGATAAAAAATTAAGAACAACTTCTAAGGAGATATTTAAGTGGCATCTAAGTGGAAATAAGGTGGAAATTAGAAATTCCAAAGAGTAGATGGTAAAGAAAATAGCAGGACAGGATGCAGGGATGCAGTACTGGAAGCAGCAAAGGCATGTCTTGGAATAACAGTGTGTCAAGACACTGTGGAATGACATAGTGAAGTCTGCTTCTAAAAATTAAAATGAAGGCTTACAGAAAAGGGCTCCAAACAAGGAATCCAGCAGACAGAGAGCTTTATATAGTGGAAAGGAACAGAACCAAACAAATAATAGTCCAAAAGGAAATCTGGGAGGAGTTTGGAGATAAATTAGAAACGTTAGGTCAAGCGGTGGGAAAGCCTTTCTGGAGTTGTGGTGTTTGAAGCCATATTTTCAGTGTTGCCTTAGTAAACAAGAGTTTAGTGCTTTTCAGTCGGTCAACACGAATGTACCCAAAAGAGATGGGTTATGCCCTAATCCTGAAATAAATTACATGAGATTAATAAAACACTAGGATGACCAGTTTCGATCGTCAAGCGATCATCATCAGATCCATTACACTTAGGCTACAAAATCTATGTTTGAAATACAGGTGAAAATATTTACAATATGTACAATTATTTAGTTGCAGTATTGGTACTGCAACTGTCAGTGTATGCTAAATGCAGTATATATGTTAGGTGAAATGCTAAATGGTGATAGCTATCCGGAGATTGTACTTTAGAGAGATTATATGGTTGTAAACTATGGTTAAACTATAAAATTTTAGGCTAACTACTTATCTGATTGTCTTCCTTATTACAGCTACTCGCAGTTTTTGTGCTCACTGGAACTCACTGTGCGGTCGACTGCGGTGGTTATCTTAACGACTGGTTTTTCCCCTGCCTTCTCCCCCCTGTCCCTACGTGCTGTGGGGAGTGATAGCGATGTGTTTATGTGAGGTGTTGCCAACCTAGATAAGATGTATGTTATTGAATGAGGTGGGTCTACAACTATTAAAGACCGTGGATTAGCCCTCGCCACGCGTGGAGCATAACCCATTCGAACTAAGCGTTGACGGTCTTATGAGGACGTTCCGGCACCTTTAATAGGTAAATGTTATCTGGATCAGGTGAACGATGTACTTTTCTTCTGCAATAAACCAAGGCCCATATTCGCGGCAGTATTAAAGGTGCCGGGACGTCCTCATAAGACCGTCAACGCTTAGTTCGAATGGGTTATGTTCCACGCGTGGCGAGGGCTAATCCACGGTCTTTAATAGTTGTAGACCCACCTCATTCAATAACATACATCTTATCTAGGTTGGCAACACCTCACATAAACACATCGCTATCACTCCCCACAGCACGTAGGGACAGGGGGGAGAAGGCAGGGGAAAAACCAGTCGTTAAGATAACCACCGCAGTCGACCGCACAGTGAGTTCCAGTGAGCACGAAAACTGCGAGTAGCTGTAATACGGAAGACAATCAGATAAGTAGTTAGCCTAAAATTTTATAGTTTAACCATAGTTTACAACCATATAATCTCTCTAAAGTACAATCTCCGGATAGCTATCACCATTTAGCATTTCACCTAACATATATACTGCATTTAGCATACACTGACAGTTGCAGTACCAATACTGCAACTAAATAATTGTACATATTGTAAATATTTTCACCTGTATTTCAAACATAGATTTTGTAGCCTAAGTGTAATGGATCTGATGATGATCGCTTGACGATCGAAACTGGTCATCCTAGTGTTTTATTAATCTCATGTAATTTATTTCAGGATTAGGGCAAAACCCATCTCTTTTGGGTACATTCGTGTTGACCGACTGAAAAGCACTAAACTCTTCCTTTCTGGAGTGTTATGAAGAATCTTAGAAATGGAGGAAAAGAGAAATGAGCCATGTTCTGGATAATTCAGGGAAACTCTTTGTACGAGAGCTGTTTTTTAAGTAAGGGCTGTTTTTTAGCCTATTTTCAATTTTGAAAAAAAAAAAAATAGGCTTATGAGATCACCTTTTGTCCGTGTGTGTCTGTCTCCATAATAACTTCTAAACGGCTGGAGCGATTTCAATGAAACTCAGAAAGTTCATAGCACTATTATGGATAACCCCGACCGTGCCCTTCAAATTTTGTTACGTCTCACCAATCCAACATGGCGGCTGTGCGAAATATTTCACCAGCATTCAATATCTCCGAAACTAATCCCGATATCACCCTGGATTTTTTTTTTTTTTTTTTTTTTTTTTTAGCGTATGGCTTTTAGCGCCGGGAGTGTCCGAGGACATGTTCGGCTCGCCAGGTTTGTAGCTGCTTCGAGACGGACACCCAATGGGTGAGCTACAAGTACCGTTGGGGAGGAAAGTTGGGATGGAAGGACGAGGAGTTGGAAGGTAGCGGCTGTGGCCTATAGTTAGGGACCAACCCCGGCATTTGCCTGGAAGGAAGATGGGAAACCACAGAAGACCATCTTCAAGGTTGCCGGCGGGGGGATTCGAACCTCCTCGCCTCCCGGATGTGAGCGACTGCCAGCAGTCATGCCGTAACGACCACGGCTTACTCACCCGGTACCCTGGAATTTTTAACGGTGATAGAGAAGTTCACCTATGTAACTTTTGAAAAACTGGTAACTACGAAACCAACATGGCGGCCACGCGAATTTGTGACTTTTAAATAGACGTTCCTCGCGATTTAACCAACCAAACACAATAAAACTTGGTACAGTATATGTTTATACACATTGTAATGCACCGACATCTAACTTCGTTCAATTGTTTACATAACCACAAGATGGCGGATGTGCGAAATATTTCACCGGCATTCCATATCTCTGAAACTATTAGCGGTATAACCCTGACATTTTGTACGGAGATAAAGAGCACTACTGGACGTTCATCTATACAATTTTCAAAAACCGGTTAACTACAAAACGAACATGGCGGCCAAGCGAATTTGAAAATTTTAAATAGACCTTTCTCGCGAATTAATGTTCCAAACGCAATGAAATCTAGTATAGAAAATGTTTATACACATTGTAATGCACTGGTATCTAATTTAGTTCAATTGTTTACATAACCTCAAGATGGCGCCTTTGCGAATTTTAAAATTAAGTTTTAATTCTTGTAAACAAGAGTTTAGTGCTTTTCAGTCGGTCAACACGAATGTACCCAAAAGAGATGGGTTATGCCCTAATCCTGAAATAAATTACATGAGATTAATAAAACACTAGGATGACCAGTTTCGATCGTCAAGCGATCATCATCAGATCCATTACACTTAGGCTATAAAATCTATGTTTGAAATACAGGTGAAAATATTTACAATATGTACAATTATTTAGTTGCAGGTCAGTGTATGCTAAATGCAGTATATATGTTAGGTGAAATGCTAAATGGTGATAGCTATCCGGAGTTTGTACTTTAGAGAGATTATATGGTTGTAAACTATAGTTAAACTATAAAATTTTAGGCTAATTACTTATCTGATTGTCTTCCGTACTACAGCTGCTCGCAGTTTTCGTGCTCACTGTAACTTACTGTGCGGTCAACTGCGGTGGTTATCTTAACGACTGGTTTTTCCTGCCTTCTCCCCCCTACCCCTACGTGCTGTGGGGAGTGATAGCGATGTGTTTATGTGAGGTGTTGCCAACCTAGATAAGATGTATGTTATTGAATGAGGTGGATCTACAACTATTAAAGACCGTGGATTAGCCCTCGCCACGCGTGGAGCATTACCCATTCGAACTAAGCGTTGACGGTCTTATGAGGACGTCCCGGCACCTTTAATACTGCCGCGAATATGGGCCTTGGTTTGTTGCAGAAGAAAAGTACATCGTACACCTGATCCAGATAACATTTACCTATTAAAAAACCCCTAATTTCCCCCCTTTTTTATCTAGCTTGGCTGTGTCGCTAAATTGTGTCTTGTTTCCGACAGGGTGTGTTTTTTAGTAGCGTGAAGAGGGGAGAGCTCTCCATGAACGTGTGTTCATTTAGATTGTTGGGATTGTTTCGTTTGGCTAGGTGTATCTCGATTGCTTCCTTTATGTCAAGAGCTCAGCCTTTCGATTCGTGATGGATTATTTTAAGGTCCGACTCTATGTTGGTGAAGCTGTGCCCCGCGTCACACATATGTTCGCACACGGCTGAATGTGTTCCGTATCTTATCGCATTCCTATGTTCATTATAACGGGTGTCTACCGGTGTCTTGGCACGTTATAGAATTCTATAACGTGCCAAGACACCGGTTGTCAAGCTAATTACATAGGGCAGAGTGGAAGACGAATAGACACCCGTTATAATGAACATAGGAATGCAATAAGATACGGAACACATTCAGCTGTGTGCGAACATATGTGTGACGCGGGGCACAGCTTCACCAACATAGAGTCGGACCTTAAAATAATCCATCACGAATCGAAAGGCAGAGCTCTTGACATAAAGGAAGCAATCGAGATACACCTAGCCAAACGAAACAATCCCAACAATCTAAATGAACACACGTTCATGGAGAGCTCACCCCTCTTCACGCTACTAAAAAACACACCCTGTCGGAAACAAGACACAATTTAGCGACACAGCCAAGCTAGATAAAAAGGGGGGAAATTAGGGTTTTTTTAATAGGTAAATGTTATCTGGATCAGGTGTACGATGTACTTTTCTTCTGCAACAAACCAAGGCCCATATTCGCGGCAGTATTAAAGGTGCCGGGACGTCCTCATAAGACCGTCAACGCTTAGTTCGAATGGGTAATGCTCCACGCGTGGCGAGGGCTAATCCACGGTCTTTAATAGTTGTAGATCCACCTCATTCAATAACATACATCTTATCTAGGTTGGCAACACCTCACATAAACACATCGCTATCACTCCCCACAGCACGTAGGGGTAGGGGGGAGAAGGCAGGAAAAACCAGTCGTTAAGATAACCACCGCAGTTGACCGCACAGTAAGTTACAGTGAGCACGAAAACTGCGAGCAGCTGTAGTACGGAAGACAATCAGATAAGTAATTAGCCTAAAATTTTATAGTTTAACTATAGTTTACAACCATATAATCTCTCTAAAGTACAAACTCCGGATAGCTATCACCATTTAGCATTTCACCTAACATATATACTGCATTTAGCATACACTGACAGTTGCAGTACCAATACTGCAACTAAATAATTGTACATATTGTAAATATTTTCACCTGTATTTCAAACATAGATTTTATAGCCTAAGTGTAATGGATCTGATGATGATCGCTTGACGATCGAAACTGGTCATCCTAGTGTTTTATTAATCTCATGTAATTTATTTCAGGATTAGGGCATAACCCATCTCTTTTGGGTACATTCATGTTGACCGACTGAAAAGCACTAAACTCTTGTTTACTTAGGCAACACTGAAAATATGGCTTCAAACACCACAATGTTTTAATTCTTGTATCGTAATCGTGCGATTGATGTGAAAGTTTGAATAATGAACCTACGCAATCATTTTCCTTTAATGGTACATGACCCTATGGCCTATACATTTAACAATCCAACAGGGCGACCATCCGAAATATTTAGACGGCTCTGAATATCTACGAATCTATTATAGCAATCAAACTGAATTTTTTATGTTCATAGGGTCTATGAACTTAAGTTCACCTATAGGACTTTAAATAACCTGGTGATCACAAATCCAACATGGCGGCGACGCAAAGTATAAATATTCGCAATTTAACCATCCGAGTGCAGTGATACTTGGTACAGTAAATCCTTATACGAATGTTAATCCACTGGCATCTAATTTATTTCAATTGTTTCCATAACCACAAGATGGCAGCTGTGCGAAATTTTAAAATCTCCTTGTTACTTCTTGTGTCCTAATCATGTGATTGAAGTTTGAATGCTACACGTACACAATAATCTTCATGTAACAGTACATAACTCTAGGACCTACATATATAAAATTCAACATGGCGACCATCCGAAATATTTAGTCGGTTCTCAATATCTACGAATCTATTACAGCAATCAAACTGAAATTTTGTATGTAGATAGAGGCAATTAACATAAGTAGGATATATGAAAATAGGCTGTATAGTTCATCACGGAACTACTTGTTATATTTTTTAATTAACCAAACTTTATTTTTTATTTTTATTAATGCAGCCAATGGCCATGTACATTTTATTTTGAAACCACATTTATTTTTAGGTTGTAACTTACGTACCTTTCTCTATTTTTCTACATAGTTGCCTTGTTTATTTAGGCACTTGTCATACCTTAAAACTAAGTTCTGAAATCCCTCTGCATAAAAGTTTGCCGCCTGCTCTGACAACCAAGAATTCACGGATGTTTTCACTACGCTCCGCACTCTCCTTCCCAGGATCTTCTCAAATATCTTCGCAGTATGGCACATCAACATGATTCCCCTATAGTTCTGGACTATTTTCCAGTTGCCTTTCTTAAAAATTGGCACAATTACCGATATCCCTTTCTTCCAGTCTTCAGGTGTTCTCCTTTCCTTCCATATAACTCTAATGACCCAATAAAGCCACTGTACTCCTACGACACCAACTGCTCTCACCAGCTCGACACTTACTTCATCCACTCCAGGTGCTTTTCCGCCTCTCATGGCCGTTATTGCTTCTTCCACTTCCTTCCATGTCAAGTCCTTTTTATCTTCCTCTACATTACAAAATTCCTCATTATTATTCTCCATATTCCCATTTGGATTCCTCAAAATACTCCTTCCACATCTCCTTCAGTTCTCGTATGTCCTAAAAAAATTCCACTCTCCTGGAGAACACCGCATTTGCGAGCTCTGCCAGCAAAGGTGTGAATTATATCACATCACAACATGTGGAAAGCGAGTGAAGTCCATATCGGAATATAGCAAAGACTGAAATTAAAACAACCTGTATGCTCTTTCAAGTGCTTTATATTTTAATAATAATAGACTAATAAACAGTAGCGTAGCCAGGATTTTAGTTTGGGGGGGGGGGGGGGGGGTCCTCATCTATTACTGCAGAAGTTCATATATTTTTTTCTGATTAGAAGTTAAATCAATGCAAGAGTGAACTGTTAGTTTAATCTTGGCACTATTGTAGTCTAATATTCTTGTCTAGAATAAAGGATGGCAGTATAATATTGTTAACTTTAATAATGTTTAGCTTATGTGACATTGACAAGCTATGGGCAAGTTGACATCTTATACTGATAATATAGTGAGGAAATATACATATAGGTACCAGTCAGTAAATTGTTAACCCTTTATGGGATAGTGGTCTCTATATTAGCCACCTCTCATAAGGACAGTTTATGCTTTCAATCTTTAAGCCAAATTTTGGAGAATTTTCATGTTGAAGTGCTAGTATTTCTAAAAAGCAAATATTATATAAGTTACGTATCTACTTGATATAATGTGTTGGATAAAATTTAAAACAAATTAAAACTAAAAACATAAACAATTGAAGTGAACAAATAAAATATAAATATAGAAATGAAAATCATAAAAATAAAATTACAATTATAAAAGAAATATAACAATTAAAATAATAAACATAACTATAAAAAAATTATGAAAATAATTGTAAAAATCAATTCGAAATTAGTTAATTTTTTAATTCAATAAAAATATCAATATTGAATCTATAAGAACATAAATTGAAAATTAAAAATAAATATATAAACATGAAAATTAGAGAAACAAAAAATAACATTATTAATAATTATAATACGGTAATTAAAATAAATTAAAATGTAAAAACACATAAAAATAACACATAGTTTTGTCCTATAAAGGTTAAAGAAAGGGCAGTTTACTGTACCCTTAAGAAAGAGCACTATGTCCATAATGTTTGACAATCTCACCAATATCCACAATGATGTCTCTATGAACTGCCATGAGTGCAAGAGCCGTCAGACTTTCCTCAGCAGTTTTACTTCTCAAGTATGTCTTTAGCCTCTTCAGCGTGGAGAAGCATCTCTCAACAGAGGCTGTAGTTACTGGAATAACAGCCAGGATTGTAAGGAATGTAGCAATGTTTGGAAAGAAGGTCTTGTCGATTTTTTTGAGAACTTCAATCACAGTCTTTGGTTGACTTTCTGTTGATTTTTTGCAGTTCAGCTTCCACAAACACCACCCTGCCTCCAGAATGTCTTTGTTTGTGGTTTGAAGATCACTTTTGTAAAATTCAATCGCATTCCCAATGTCACCAAAATCTTTCTTAAATGCATTATGTGACAGCAGACACTCCAAACCCTGCTTCCAGTCGACCCGCAGTTGACCTACCGGATCAGGGAATGGATGTTGAAGCCCCCATCTAGCGGCGAGGATATGATCTGTGCCGGCTGCCGAAGCCTGTTGCACTCCCCTGGAGCAATGATTAAATGAATGACAGATGAAATGAAATGATAGTGGAGAGTGTTGCTGGAATGAAATTGTGACCGGGAAAACCGGAGCACCCGGAGAAAAACCTGTCTGCCTCCGCTTTGTCCAGTACAAATCTCACATGGAGTGACCGGAATTTGAACCATGGACCCAGCGGTAAGAGGCCGGCGTGCTTCCGCCTAAGCCACGGAAGCTCTAATACACTTTACATAATAATCATAATTTAATACGAACCTTTTAAAACAAATCTAATAATTTTACATTCTATCAGTGAGCAATGCGTCTTTCTCGTGCAGAGAAAATTATTTGTAAAAGCTGTACCTATTATAATGAAAAGCTACACATAACAATAAAAACTTGCATTAACTTACCAAAGATTTATCCAGTTTTGGCTTCTTTATGACAAAGCGGTCCATTTTTAAACACTCGCTAATGTGACAAAAAGAAAAGAGCAACTATCGAAGAACTTGCGACTCTTCCTAAACACTACCACTAACAGACTGTATATCGCCTCTCGCAGAGACACAAAACCGCCGTAAATCCCGACAATGGCGACAATCAACCAGGCAGCGTCAGAATTGTAGCCATTATTGAACACTAATATTTCTAGGAAATGGTAATTAAGAGCAGACAATAGAGTGTAAGTAGACAAGCTATAACTGGCCCCCTGCAGAGAGGTCTTTTGCTAATTGGCAATCCTAATCTCTTGGCAGACTTTTGTCTCAATCACCTGTTGTATCCCCAGTACTGAGGCCCGTACTGTAGGCCTACTTGGAAAATCCTCTCACGTCACAATCCTAATTGCTACCCTGTTATTTCAGCTCTTTCAAGTAGTGCAGGTACGGAAAATGATGTCTGGCCATGTTGAGAGTGTTAGTACTGTGCCCTTCCAGCAAGAAATATGCAAATCACAGTATGCCAGCAATGCTCAAATCGGGATTTTCGGGGTTTTGGTACGTTCTCCCACTCTGTGACTTACACATTTTGGATTAATTAGAGGATACACTTTCAAAAATAACAACAAAATCAACTCCTATTTTAACATATTTAATTAACCAAAATTATGGCACTACAAACAAATAAAACAAATAAACTATTGACCAACTCCTTCTAAACTTGTTCAAAGTGAACAATAAAAAAAATATAAAAATTAAACAAACATTATATTAAAACAAATGGTTTCTTTCAAACCAGCAACTCATAATTATTTTCACTTCCAAAAAGTATCTATCTTAAAGTCCAATGTAATCACGAGCTCTAATGCCTCGATACTTTCCAATAAATGACGGTGTCCTTCTTTCATTCACCTCAATAACTATTTTTTTGAGTTTTCTTCTCATCAAACAAACATATAATCATATTTAAAGTACATATTACTTCTCTACTTAAATGTTTGGGCATTCCACAATGTTCTCAACATTACCATCTCTCTCAAGTTTCACAAATCCATTACAGTGATCGGGAAAAATACTTGTGTACGCCAGAGTTACAAAAGATTACTTGACAAAGTCAAAAACTATGATTACTCCCGGAATCTAGTTATCTTCATTGAACTCATGGAATCCTACATCCATACAACATTACATTAGGGATTTTTATTTTATTTATTTGTCTTATAAGACCATTATCACACAAGAAAGCTACGATCTGAACTGGCAAGTGATATTTCATCTACAGGGACCTCGGTTCAAACCCCGGGTCTTTAACAACTTTTAAACACTCACGGTGTGTTACTACTTCTCTCAGACGGTCCCTTTCCGACCTAACACAACTTACAATAACAAGGGTGGACCGTAATCACTTGGGCGAGATTTATGGCTGAGAGGGGAACCTCCTGCCTAGCCCGCGCGTGGCAGCTATACTCAATGCTTTTAAAACAGATCTTTCTTTCTTCAGTTCTCTGGAGAGACCTGGCGTTTTCACTTCTCTCATTTACTTTCAACAAACATTATTAGGTTCATAAACCACTTTCGTAACCTTGGCATTTATTAATTATGAAGGGTCCTCATTGATTGGTAAGAGTAATTCACATACAACGACGAATACTTAGGGGCTTAAACCACTAGACGAGTCAGGGTTCGACTCTCTGAACATGACTCGGGAACCATTCCCATACCAGAGGACTTATATAAATGCGACTTAGGGTCGGCCGTGGCCTACATTACCTGCGCTCATAATACCATACATTTGCTCCCTATTACAATACAACATAACACACATAGCCTCGTGATCTACGTCACTATTTGAGGACTTTATAATGGCTCAATTACCACAATCAACTACCCATCATAAGTAATTTACCAAGTACATTTAGAATCTACGCATTCCTAGCGTGACAATTTACTTTAATGCGCTACATTGCGCTATACATTATTTTAAGGCCTAGCGTCTTCCAAAGAACTGATAAATTCCGCATTAACAATTGATCCATATCTCGATTTTTATATTAATCCTTTCCCTTGACAATAATCGCTATATTTTAAGAACATGCATTAACACCATGTCTTATACTTTTATTAAGGCTCAAACGCTCTTACTTTCATATCATTCGATTTAATCTTTATTTATCTTTATTTTCATTATTATTATTATTATTTATATATTCATATCATGTCTTCATTCCTTACAAAAGCTCAAAAGCTATTTCTTTCATATAATTCAAATTTATCTTTATTTATACCTTTCATTATGATTATTATTATTACGCTTGCTTTTACAGTATTTGTCAAATACACTGACATTTTATTTCATACATTTCCTCTACAGGATTTCACATAATTATAATTTCTCAAATTTTATTTGTTCAGACCGCGCTCCTACTCTGTTATTTGTTATTTAGAAACATCCCTCTATCTCAAACTCCGGTGGATTGTACACAAACACTTTCCCAACACAAAACATAATGAAAATCTTTACTCACATGTTATAGGTCGGTCCCTGACCTTCCTTTTTCTTGCGATGTTTCATTTTTGCCCACTATTTTGAAATTACACCATCTTGTACAAATTCATTTCATGTACAGACATATCTTGACACACATTTAACTCGTATACATTTAACACTGATAACATTTTTAAAATACACTGGTTTATTCGTTTAGAATACACGATAAAAACACTGAAAATATTACTTTTTAACACAAATCTTTATATATTTACACTTCACAGATTCTAATCACTGAGGCTGCTCTTAAGCCTTTCACACGTGATTTCTTGACCTCCCGTCTCCAAGGGTGAAATTTAGTAAATGTCGGCTTCCTATCCTGTCAGAATGTGAAAGTCTCGAACCATCTACTTCCTCCCTGGAATAGTTCTCCTTCAAATCCCGTTTCCTGACGATCTGCTATTATCTCTGACTCGAACGGCTCCCTTTTAGACCCTATTGGTTGGTCTAGCGAAAGTCTATCTGTCCACGGTCCCCCAGATAATTTATCGGTGACCTATTGATTTCTGGCAACTAATACTCCTCGTAAATTAGTGCTTTTGGAATACTTCGTCTGCTTTCTTGAAGCAATGTCTATACTTTCCTTTTCCTTTCCGCTTATTCGGTTCTCGAATTCCTATCTTTCAGGAATACCTTGCGAACCTTGTTCTGTCCGTCCCTACTCGGGTTCTTTAAAGTTGATAGAATGTTTATCTCGCTGTTACGTTACTTCAATACGTTATGATACTTTTGGTCGCTTAATTTAAGACCTATCGCCCTGAGCTCTAAGTTCGCAGCCTGCTTTGACTGTAATTTCTGAACTTTTCACTGTAAACTTTATACTGTCGGAACTAAATCCTGTAACTAGGATTTTCCTAATTCTCCACACGGCGATACTGTAATAATACTTCTTGGCTACTCCTTTCGGATGCTCGTTGGTTATCGATACCGCGACGCTCTTGGCTATCGGATAATGTCTGTACGATGTGATACAGCGTTTCCTCTCAAGGAATACTTGTATAGTCTTCGGCGTGATATAGCACTATAACGCCCCCTGAGCTATCGGAAACTGCACGATGTGATGTAGCATCTCCCCTCAAGGAGTACTGGTAAACTGCATGATTAGCTTGGTGCTGCCAGGAGTTTTATACTCTTTAGTCAAAAAAAGATAAAATCCTAGTCCTTTTCGTGACCAACTTTTGAAATAATTGTCGCACCATTATAAAAATTATATCTCCAGAAAGCTCGTCTTCCAAACGTAAAATGATCTCACTGCGCATGAAAATCGATCGTGCATTTCTGAGATATTAAATAATTTTCAGTCTTCAGCTGTGTGGGTGTTGCTGTCGATTTTTAATTCCCCACTCCTCGGGCCTCGGTAATTCCCCTATGACGTATGGCTACGTTTGCACTTCTTTCCTGGACAAATATTAAAAGCTTTTTCTCCACACAAAAATCTCTCTTCTGAAATCATTCACAACGCTGTATTTATTTACTTATTTTTATTCTTCCAAATGGGTTAAATCTAATTATTCTTCTTCTGGCACAGTTGCGCTGTTGCCGTTTTAATGCAAGGTAAGGGCGATTTCCGAGACGTGCTTCTCTCTCATACAGCCGAAACTTTCCACTCAGTCTATTTATACTCGTGACTGGCTCTTTATCAATGAGTCAGGCATGATCTCATTTCCTGGCCACCTGGGTCTAACTTCTTACACAACGTTAGGCTAGCATCCTTGCTTGAAATCTTTCTATGTTCCATTAAAGACTGTATATTTCTTTCCTTCCTTTTTACAAATATACATGGATTCGACCCCTTTTGAGCCAATGGTACATGGGTTCAGTACTGTGCCCGTTTAGACCGGAGTCCGCACGACCACATATGCATTTTACCAAGAATCAGTCAGCACGAGAGTCAAAATATCCCGGAGCGCCAGATGGGTTAAAGCTAATCGCAAAAACGACATCAAATGAAAAAAAATGCTTTACTGATTTTTGGCTCAATGCAACAATAAGGATAGAAGGAGATTCAACTGGGCATAACACATCATGTAAAATTATCTCATTTTATTTTGAATTTAAAATTGACTGCAAAAATGCTCAAAGCAGCATCACTCACGTGTGGCGACCCACACTCCTATTTACACAATATACAGAAATTTTCCAAACACATTTGACAATTATTTTTTGGAAACACAAGTCTGATTAATAGTCCTGTAGACTGTGTTCCAAAATTATTTATGATTAAATCCAGTTCAAATTTAATTGTCTCTACTGGAAATATCGTAGTTCACTGTTTGAATTTTTACATAACATTAATACTCGTAGAATAAATGTTCATAGAATTTTTAACTTTCACTTATTTTTCCAGTTTCAAAAATATATTGTCGAAAAATATTATTATCATTGAATCAACACACATTATTTACACATATTAATGACATCTGAAAAGTATTTGACCTTGAGCATAGCATCGAAGAACTGTGCGAAGCACAACAAAAATTAATTGTTCTTCTGACATTAAACATTTCGAGAAGTGAGTCAATTATGAACTTCAAGTTCCTAACAAAATACATGATTTCTGAATCATCAATTTGATCAATAAATTGTTGAACCATTCAACTATTCAATTTTCCACTTGGAATCATTATTATAAAAAATATTTATATTCATGGCCATTTTAGTAATTTTCACAACTTGCAATTCTTCGACAGAATGCGGAAATAAGAATTGTAGCTTCATAATAAATTCATTTAGTTCATGGCACTAGGATTGAAAACATCCTTCAAATTATTCGTGGTTAAAGAATTATTTTTAATTGGCAGTGGCCCATTCTATTATTTGTGTAAGAACACAATATCCCAACAACAACGGCAAAGGTCTTCCTCTGTAGAAGAATAAACTACTATCATGACAAATCCGGGTTCTAGCAAAATCAAAGTCTAAATGGAATTCGTAAACAAGGTTGAAATAAGAACTGATGGTTTTTAAGAAATAACCTTCGGGTCATTCATCCGACGAAATGTGTAGATCCAATACTCCTTCTATAAACCTGAGCCATCGAACCTGCTATTTGATTGATGCTCGAAAAAACCTCTTCATTCCTGCGACTTAAACATGCGCACCTGGGAATGGCATTTCAACTACTCCACACACATAAATTTTCTTCCCAAAATTTATACAATAAATCAAGCCTCTGCTTGTTATCAACACTGGAAGATTAATAAACTTACAAGTTTATTTTATTTTACCATTCAGTTCAACCCGTGAATTTACCATACTTATGAAAATCTTTATTTCACTTTCGAGTGTATTTACTCATGATTTTATATAAATACAAAAATATCCTATTTGATACAAATATCATTTGCTTCCCGTTTCATGCCTCTCCGTGTTATCTGAAAAATATACTTTGCTCATTGCAAATATTAACTGTTCAACCAGAACTGAAATGTTGGTTGAATGCGGGCTTGCGCTAACCACTCTCCTTCGGAAAATCTCCTGTTCCAAACTAGAAATGATTAAACTACTTCATAGGCTCTCTCTCAATACATATGATTATTATAAAATATAATATCCAAGAATTATTTAGAAAAATTATAAAAATTATTATTATTATTATTAGTGGATTATTATTATTATTATTATTGTTTTGTGTTATATTATTTTAAATGTGTTTAATTATCATCTCATTATGTGAGAATCCACATGTTCGAATCTTCGAATATGGAAAAAAATATCCATTCCTCAACAAAAAAATATTTAACCCAACCTTTACATCGAGGGTTTTCCGTGATATCCCTAAAATATGAAATATTCAAATAAATGCTCGCAATGCTCGGTCATCGATCCTAAACTGTTCCGAGTGCTGAAAATACTCAGAATAACTCTAATAAGTCTTGCGTAAATCATTGCAAGATTTAAATACGAAGAAAAATAAATGTGTTGGTCATCTGCAGAAAAATAGTTTGTTCCAATTAGCTAGGCATAATATAATTCAAATGTGGCTTACATTTCTTGATGGTCTTGAAGCGTAGTAAACCTGGTCTGTACCAGATTTATCCATAGACATGCCCTATCGGACAAGCATGTATAATCCTTGTATCGGCCGCCATTATATACCCACAATCCGTCTAGTAAGACATAGTGGTAGTATCTCTTGACGTTTGAAGTAACTGTTGATTCATTTTAATATGGGCTTCTATCAAAGCCATAACAGTTTGCTTAAATGGGGTCAGATCTAAGTGATCTATTCTTAGATATGTCAGTTGTAACATAACTCACGGTAATCTTTTCAATACAAGAAAACACTGACAGTCTAACCAATCAACGGCTGTTCTGAAGATCGTTCCCTGGGCATGGCTTCACACCATCTACCATGCGCGAAGCAACATGTAGTTTCCCTGCGTTGGCTAATGAACACCACCGTGATAGACTGGTCTTCAGTGTACTGATAGATCGGAGTGGTTATTAAGTTACAAATATGAAAACTGACTGAAATGGACTTAAACATCCAAGTATTAGGTTATTACTGGCCTGTGACAAAGTGCTAATTCTAGACAAAGTCTAGCATATGTCCATGTAGAAATAAAAATATTTCACCAGTGTCTGTAGAAAAATATCAATCACCTTAGTGATTCTCCTTGCCGGAAACTTACTAAGTTCCACTCGTAGCGCAGCACTTTTGTGACTATCACAACTTTGAAAATAACTTCTGCGTAGATCCGGCAACCATGTGCCTTGGCTCAGCGTAGCAGCACCTTGCTAGGCAAGTGCTTGTGTTGAAGTGAGCTCCTGATGCCTGCGCCAGCCGGCTTTTTTCAAAACTGTCAGGGTCACGCTGCATCAGCTGATATCTGGAAATCCTCATATCTCTGGTATCCCTGGTCCGATTTACTTGATACTAAATGCATTCTCTTTCATTTGGCCGTGCCAGTAATCTGATCCGTCTCTACTCCATGGTTAACTATTTAATCAATAAATAGCCTCGACCTCTGCTATTACTCGCTACGTCACTTGACATGCTCTTAGCGGTATATTCTTTCTAATTCCTTCTCGAAGCAATGTAGCGCGATATTCAAATATCTCAACTTTCAAAAGCGGCTGTAGCCTTTCCCTTGATATCTAGGTGTCTGAATCTTGGAATACCCATTCCTAGAGTTGGGCACAGTACATTGTCATTGCATTTACTGTACGGTATTTAACATTTCGTTGTAGCTTCTAAATTTGTTCGAGCCGTTTCTGGATTTATTTGGGGGGGGGGGGGGGGGGCCCTCTGGGGACTCCCCCCGGCTACGCCACTGCTAATAAACACCCCTCAACTTACCACCATGCTGTCACTTTATAACCTCTCGACTGCCTCCTAAATGCCAATTTTTGCTTTGCTACCACCTTCTTCAATATGCCTCTTTTTACCACTAACTGCCAACTTATTCCTTAATATTTTTTCCAGGGTTTTTTAGATTTAAAAGTTCTGTTTAAGTTTACCTATTTGCATAAGCAAATTTACTATTTAGTTTCTTACAATCAATTTTGTGACCCTCAGGATAGGGATTCAAAAAGGTGTTATTACAGTAAAACCCCAAAATGAAGCTCTGGGAACAAATATGAAAATAAACATTAAAATCCCCAAACAATGTCAGATTCAGTTCGAGGTTTCGTGGTCTCCAGCTATGGACCGTAACATCCTAAAGTTTAAAAATTTTTACATTTTGATGCTAGAAAGACTTTGAATTTTCCCCCATCGCTGAGACAAGACTGGTCTCGAGATTCACCTTTCGAGATATATGCGAGTCCAGGTTGTTAAACGTTGCCATGGTTACATTTTCTAGAACATTCTGTTTATAAGCAGGTGCAGTGATAGCACTTCAGTTAGCGATTTGTCGACGGGCAGTCGAGTGAATAAGTTACGTCGAGTTTTTGTGTTGTGTGTGTGTGTAATTGTGAAAATTGTTTGAAATCTGTATTTTTTCTGAAAGATGGCTGTCGACGGATACGAAAAACGCACATTACTGCAAAAATACGATATTCCTATCGATCATATTTCTTATGAGTACCTTGACAAGTGTAATGATCCAAAGGAGTTGGAGAGTATTGTCAAAATTTTGAGGTTAGTCATTTCGAACGACAATTTGTGGCCTGCATTTAGTGTTTGCAAGCTGTCCACATTTTTATTTGCCACTAACTCGAACGTAAAGATCGTACTTTAAACCTAGATAGATAGATTTTTATTAATTCCATTTGATCAAATACATGCATTCAATACATTTTTGATATAGGACACGTCAGAATTTACATGCATAAAATAAAAGAACTAACAGGTATATATTACTAAGATTATAACTATTTATAACTTATTATAATAGCAAATCTTAATAGATACAATCTTATTGCACAACTATTTACACCTCACTCTATTATCATAATATGAAAACTTAATTCTATAAATACAACAACATACAGCTAGGTATTAAAATTAAATTAAAAAAGTAAAAATAGTTATAGATTCCATCACTCCTATACGCTAAAATATTCAACTACTGAGTAAAAACAATGGCACTGCAGATAAGCTTTCAACATTCTATCAAAGGTTTTTATTTTTGGGGCCAGTTTTATATACTGGGGTAGTTTATTGTATAATTTAACTCCAGTGTGAAAAGTTCCTTTTTGATATATGCTTGTGTGTGTGTGTGAAATATGAATGTTTTGATTTTGTCTTGTGTTATGCCTATGAACATCATTGTTTGTTTTAAGAAAAACATCTTTATTCATTAAATTCTTTTTAAAAAACATAATACTTTCAAATATATATATGCAGGGCAGTGGGAGAATGTTTAAATCTTTAAACAGAGGTCTACATGATTCTCTAGAGTTTACATTTGCCATAATTCTAATCGCTCTCTTTTGTATCCTAAACGTGCTTAGTACATCTGGCGACATACCCCAAAATATGATCCCATATCTTAAGTATGAATGGAAATAAGCAAAATAAGTATTTCTTAATGTGTGCATGCTAGTGCAGGTTTTCAAAATACGTAACGCAAAGCACATCGAGTTCAGTTTAGTATTCAGATATTGTATATGTTTATTCCATACGCAGTTAGTCAGCCCAGTTGAAGGTTTCAGTATCAACATTTTGTTAACCTCTTGTGCTTCTCTTTTCCCTTTGTGTTCAGATCTGGTGAAGAAGGATTATATCCGGATCTACTTAATAGTTTTGAAGATAAACTTGGAAGGATAATGCCTGGAAGTCGTGTTTTGAAGACTTCCCAATCTGCAATGACTACTAAAGACAATGGCTACGATTTTTACATGAGAACTATAAATGAAATTAAGGTAAGCTATTAATGTCTTGGCCAAGTTATGTTAAATTTTAACTTTAGTGCCAGTTATCCGTATAATCTAAGAATACGATAATTGTTTACATTCTTTTTAAGGTGGAGGAGTTAAAGGTTCGAAACCTAACCTGTCAAATCGAAATTATAAAATAGTTGGTTTATGCTAATTATTAATATTAATTATTATGCTAATTCTGGTATTTCCGTGTGCACCTGAACTGTACTTTCCAAGTTTGTCACAAACGAGTTATTCTTATACATGATTAGGTAATTGCAAATAGCTTAGTGGATTCTATGGATGTTAAAGCCTATTTCATAAGATGTATTACAAGGCAACCTGACAAGCAATTGTCAGAAAGAAACTTGCCTATACATTTTCCTCAATGAAAATTACCTACTTCCAAAATAATTCCTTCATAGGCTACCTATGATGTCCACCAAACTGAAATTCATTCTACTGAATAATTATTAGGGATAATCGTTCTTAATGGTGACGGCTGAGGCCAATATATTACAAGTCCGTAAAATACTCCAATGGGCAGGCGCGAGCCCACCGTGCCTCAGCCGTCAGCACTAAGAACGATTATCCATTATTAGCAACCCGGCATGCGTTGCAATGCCTATCAAAGACAGATAGAAAGAAAGGAAGATAATAATAATGTTACTAGTGAACCCGTGCGACAACTCATGCACAATGGGTTGTTTGCGCCCCATGTGTACAGACTACCCGCCCGGCTCCAGTGCTAAGCGGGCTGTACGCGACACAGTTCTAGCAGGGGCTATCTTCTTGTTTATTTGTTTAAGAGCACTTTATAAACAAATAAATATAATTCCGTTGACTTTTCAAGAAATGCAAGCTTTTTCCTGTACTATTGAGACTATTTGGAAGATTTTGGTACAAACCTCACCTTCTAACTCCTATGGTTTAGGAGTTTCAGTTTTGTGAAACATACACCTTAGCGTATATACCCAGTCTAGCCATAAATACTGTTACAAACTTTTGACACAAACTGTACAACCGGTTTGGCAGGTAAAGAACTACCAATGTGCACACGTTAACCTTGAACCATTGTTAACTTGTCTGTGAAAGAGGAAGCATCTAGCTCCAGGTTTCAACATGGAATGGGGTGATTATGAAAATCGTGTTGCAGTGATAGCATTAGGCTACATAAAGTTGGAAAATCTCCAAGTGACATTTTTAAGACGCTGCAAAAGCTGAAAATCAGTCGTATGTTTGTGTACCGGACCAATGAGCGATTCACTGCAACCAGGACTGTTAAGTATCGTCCGAGGGAGGGTCGCCCACGCAGTGTCAGGACTCTAGCAGCAAAAAAGGCAGTGGTGGCTCGTATTCAGAGAAATGTGGTGCGGTAGCAGGTTATCATGGCCCGTGAAATGAACATTTCAAAAAGGTCATTATCAAGGCTTCTGTCAGAGGTTCTTGGACTACGGGCTTATCGCCGACGAACAGGACATTACCTTGACGTGGGTCTAAAGAAGCTGAGAGTGCTTAAATGTCTTAAGTCTCCTGCAGCATTACGCGCAAAATGGTCATCGAAACATCCTCTTCACCGATGAAAAGGTATTCACTATTGAAGAATCTTTCAATGTGCAAAACGACAGGGTTTATGCATCATCATCTCGGGAAGCCAGTAAAAAGGTTCCGAAAGTTCAGAGGGCCCATCATCCCTCCTCTGTGATGGTATGGTGGGGGGTGAGTTATTCTGGCACCACCCAGCTGCATTTCTGCGAAAAGGGTGTTAAAACCAGTGCCAGAGTGTACGAAAGCACCGTTTTGGAGCCTATTGTGAAGAACTTAAGTGGCACATTGTTTCAAAACCAACCCTGGACTTTCCAGCAGGATTCTGCTCCAGCCCACAAGGCTAGGTCAACTCAAGGGTGGCTTCAGAGTCATGTCCCCGACTTCATTTCAACTGAAGATTGGCCCAGTAGCAGTCCGGACCTGAACCCTTTGGACTACCGACTGTGGTCAGTGCTTGAGAGCATTGTCTGCAAGAAGAAACACCCCACCATTGGAAGTTTAAAGCGTTCCTTATTGTCAGCAGTGGCGGATTTCCCCCTGGATGTCCTCCGTTCCGCCATAGACGAGTGGCCACAAAGACTCAGAGCCTGTATCAGTGCCAAAGGTGACCATTTCGAAAAGTGATTGGTGATTTGTGTAAAGAATGCCTGTAAGAACAACATACTAACAGCAAATTAAAATACTTCTCATAATATTTGCGTTTTCACTTTTTAAGTTGTAACCGTATTTATGGCTAGACTAGGTAGATTGTTTTTACGTCCATTTTAACAACTGCGGCTTTTAGAGACGCCGGGGTGATGGAATTTCAGCCCGAAGGGGATCTTTAACGTGGCAGTAAATCTACTAACACAGCCCCCTCACATTTGCGCACCCTCAAATGCCAATTGGCTGCGCCAGGATTAGATCCTGCAATCTTGGTCACACCAGGCGAGAACGTTATCGCTGAGCCACGCAGCCAGCCCAAGAAAGATAGAAACTGAAGTGCCTTTGGATAAACAATATTCGGTTCATTGTGACATTGCGATCCGGCCCCGTCTGAGGAAATTTTAGTGACATCAGTGACGTTACCGTGATGTCACGGCTGACTTATTCAGTCGCATTGCTTGCCGGGAGCTTGTCAGCTGATTAATACGTTAGTTTCGCGCGCGGTTTTCTCGTGACGGTCAGCCATTTTACAGCACTTGTATTAGACACAACAAAGGTCTCAATTTACTGCCCAGAGGTACGGTACATGCCCCTTCCCACCTGAACTTGATAATGCTCTCCTAACTGAAGTCTTTCACTCCTACTCTCCAAGAAGACTCTCATCTAATGCATTACTCTCTTAAGAAGATTCTATGATTTACCCTATTGAAGTCTATGCAGTCAACTTGTCCCTGTTATCCAAAAGCTTTCATACATCTTCATGGAAACCAGCTAATTGAAATTCATAAGAAAAAACCTCCCTGATTCCATGCTGCTTACATGTTAACTGGTCGTGCATCATCACTTGGAAAGTTCAGCCGATAGTTACTAAGGCATAAATGACTGTTGCACAAGATTATGGAGGCGTTGAAAGGTTATGGTAAAGAAATTAGGTAGAGGGCTTATCTGTCTCTGGTTAGACCTCAGCTTGACTATGCTACAGGTGTGTGTGGTTCATATCTATTATACTTGATAAATGATTTGGAAGGTGTGGAAAGAAAGGCTATCAGGTAGCTTACGGGTTCATTGTTACGTAGGCCTGCTGGGGGACAACAGGCGGATAGTTAGTGTGAGTGAAATGATTCAGAATTTGGGCTGGGAAAGTTTGCTGATGGATGTTCTAGAGCAAGATTGGAGTATGTTTTTAGCTCATAAGAGGGAGAATGAATCAGGGGCGTATATAGAAAAAAATTACGGGGGGTCTAATAATAATAATGTCGTATGGTCTCGGATGCCTGGTGCAAGCTTTGTTAATTGACACCCAGAGGGTAGCTTGCATGTCGAATTTCGTCGTTCCTTTGAACGCTATGAAAGTCAAGGAGGTTAGATATCTAAACTCCTTGACACTACAGCGCTTTCAAGTAGAAAATGGAGGACTTTGTGTTGGCGGAAAATCCCGAGATTAATTTTGCCATTGAACAGGGCCTACTGAATTCAAATGGGTTCTTTAACATGCCAACAACGTATGACATGAGTGTCGTGATTTTTGTCGCCTTCAAATATCACTTACCATGGCCAGGGGCGAACCTGCAATCTTGGGGTTGGTAGTCCGACACTATAACCACTCACCAACCGTGGCAAGCTGGGGGGGGGGGGGGGGGGGCGGCTGACTATCCTGGAAAATTGTGAGTATTCTCAGGGGATTGTCACCCCAAAATACCCAGAAATATCAACCAATACCTTAGAGCATATAACTTTGAGTAATTATTTTAGATAAGATTCAAAGTTTATATAGCCTACAATTATTAGTCTACTGGCAATACAAAAAAAGTTGTAAAATACAACACAACACACAAATAAAATTTTATACTTAATGAACTTTCTATTATGATCTATGGAATATGAATGGCAAATATCTAAATATTTGTCAATTTACTAAGCAGAAAGGTAAACAGTTTTTTTTACATGTATTTCTCAAAAAACGTACTGTAGAATTCACAGCTTTACAAGGCTGAGTGCACCCCTTTCCAGCCCTCAGACTAGAATTAAAATTTCTTGGCAGAGCCGGGAATCGAATTTGGATCTCCGGGGCGGCAGCGAAGAATGCTACCCACTACACCACGAGTTAGTATAATTTCAATTTTAATATTGTTTATAACTTAGCCGATAAGTTAAGATTAGGGTTCAACCAAATTTACAATTATTTTATGGTCTTACCAAAGCAACACTTTCTTAATTTTTATTGGCTTTTTTTCTGGGGGGGGGGGGGGCTGTAGCACCCCCCTTATATACGCCCCTGGAATGAATGGGAAGATGTTCGTGGTAGGCTGGGAATCGTGGGGGGTCTGTAGGAGCCGTTTCTTATAGACCAAAGTTAATCTTGGAATAATAACTGGGGCAAGCATCCCTTTGTAGGGAAGGGGGAAATAGTATGGAACTGTTTGCAGAGCAAGTTTTCAGCCCGATACCTCCAAATGTTCAGAGCTTTAAAAAGCTAGTCAGGCAGTGTCAACTAAACAAGAAGTTGTGAATAGATTAGTGGGTAGCAGTGAGTTTATGTAGGCTATGTTGATGGGAAGAGGTAGGATTAGTGTGTTCTCATTTTAAGTTTTTTTTTTCTGCTGAAAATTCGTATTTCTCATTATCCTTTTGGTACATACTTTAAATTTTAAGCTTCTGTAGTTATATTGTAATTTTGCCACCAGAGACTGACCCCATTTGCAAATAAATCTATTTTATTCTTCTTATTATTATGGTGTTTGAAGCCTTTTCAGTGTTGCCTTAGTAAAGAAAGTTTGATGCTTTTCAGTCGGTCAACACGATTGTACCTAAATGAGATGGGTTGTTCCCCAATCCTGAAAAAAAATTACACGAGATTAATAAATACACTTGGATGACCAGTTTCGATCGTCAAGCGATCATCACCAGATCAATTACACTTAGGGTCTGTTTTTCAATCTCTGGATAAAAGCGATGGGCATCCACTCCCCGAGTAACTTTGCTCAACACTTTTATCCCTTTGGCATTCGAATCGTGTTTTTCAATGCAAAGCTATTACTAGACAGAAGTATCAACGAACGCCTACAGTACGGGTTATGTGATTGGCCAAAATTGATTTCTGAACGGTAAATTCTCGTGCGAACTCTGGTGTCAACTGATTGAAACACAAACCACATGGTCTCAGTCTTTGTATCAGTATTTAAATGATATATGCTTTAATATGAAACATTGTAACTAGTCGGCAATGCGGGTATTATGTTTCTGCACAATGGCTATTCAGGAACATTCAGATATTAACCCACACTGCGGTAATGCAGTTGTCAACATAATATATATTGATGTGTTTATACAGGAACTGGGCTAGCCTTTCATGAACCACTGTACGCATTCCCTTTACTGCCAAGTAGGCGTATTCATAACTAATTTAAAACTCGATTCCATGCATCGAAAGCAAAATATTAATTACTTCCATATTATTACCGGTACGTGAAAACAAGTAACCGTATTGTAGTAAATTTGTCTATGGTTGTAATAGCCGCGATGATAACTTCTTGGTCTGAGGATAATTTGGTCTTGGGTTCGAACCCTAGACCCGGCAATTATTTTTGCTTCCAGATTATTAATTTTACGATATTTATCATAGGCCTATCATTATGAGTCATTTCAATAGAATCTACATGAAATTACAATTTATCTAATTGTTATTACAATATTTTGCAGCAAGCAGGATTTGAGAAATTTGATTGTATTGAACATCATTTCTAGTGGTCTATAGATAGACTATGGTTTCATCCCTCTTAATTTACAGAATAATATGTGATGTTTGTTGAAACAAGTGTGACAGTAGCATATCTCCAATTCAATCTATTTTGTCATATTAACTTAGTTGATATCTATACATTCATCATAGTACCGGTATGAAAACGGAGCGTAAATTAACATTCGCCACAATTTTAAGGGTGTCCAAGCTGTGTAGTATAAGAGATCTTTGAAATGTTTCATTTTCTATTGCCGTATAATGTATGCCTGTGTGCGTATCGAAGCTGATAATTCTAGGGCAGCCATCACAGCACTTCTCGATAAACGAAAACAAGCCATGAAATAAAGATTCATACAATTAGAATACAAATCATAAAGTGTTCACAGCTGGTAGGAGAAATACAATAAGCAACTACGGAGTGTCACTACTCCGAAGGTTTAATGCTTATCCAGCACAAATAGTCCAGAGTAAATGTGACCAACTTATCCACCACATTTATTCCCTTGGCTGAACTGCCTAGCGATTGAAGAACACAATCATCATCATCTTCATTTTCCCTTTTCCAGCGGACACCGGGTGGGTCAAATATGGTTCCTCTCCACTTTGTTATGTTGTTCCACCATTCCTCTTTCGACACGGTGTTCCAATCCAGGTTCCGTTTTCTAATGCTATACTTCACCGAGTCCATCCAACGCAATCTTGGTCTTCCTTGTCCTCTCTTCCCTGTCATCCGTTGTTCCAGTGCTCGTCTTGGTAGCCTTACTTCATTCATCCGTTTGACATTGTCCAAACCATCTCAATCTGTTTTGCTCCAGTTTGTCATTTAGTTTCTGTACTCCCAGTTCATTCCGTATATCTTAATTTCTCACTCTGTCTCTCCTCGTTTTCTGGACCATACTTCTCAGGAATCTCATCTCAGCTGCCTGTACTCTGCTCTCATCCCTCTTAGTCATTGTCCAAGTTTCCGCTGCATATGTCATTATAGGAACATAATATGCTTTGTACATAATTTCTTTAGCTTTAATTGGTATATGTTTGTTCCTTAAGAGTCCCTGTACCTGTTGGTAGAAAGCACTCCCGAGTTGTATTCTTCTGCTAATTTCCAAATCTAGTCTTCCATTTTCAGTCAGTTCACTTCCCAAGTATTTGAAGTGTTTCACCACTTCCAATTCCTTATCTCTGACTTTGATTACTCTTTTCCTTCTTTCTGACCTCTACTCATTAACACAATATGGCGTTTAATGCTGGGAGTACGCTACTCCGAACTTTGCCCAGCGATTGCAAAACAGGCCCTTAGGCTACAAAATTTTTATGTCTAAAAGTATGGGTGAAAATATTTACAATATGTTCACTTCTTTAGTTGGGTATTGGTTGAGAGCGTTCAACTCGTCGATATTTGTTAGTTATAGTCTGTGATGTTTTGTTAAAATACTGAAAGTCGTGATTGACCTCCAAACTTGCTTGTTTAGAGTGAATATGTGATTGTAGTAAAGGGTCAATTCAGGTTGTATTGGTCAGGCTACTTATCTGATTGATTCTTGCATGTCCTGGTAAGAGCAGTTGTCTTCGTCACTATCTACACTCAACTGGGGGGGGGGGGGGGGCGGCTTCCTGTGTGTCAGGGTCTGTTATATACCTGGATATTTCCGATCTTGCATACCCAAGTTTCTGTGTTCGTCATACAAATGTGACTGTATGTGGCCAAGTCTATTTATTAATCACATGTAATATTTTTTTCAGGATTAGGGAATAACCCATCTCATTTGGGTACTATCATGTTGACCGACTGAAAAGGATCAACATTTTGTTTCTATTTTATTCTGTTACATGGTAGGTTAGAATATTTTTTTCATAACACCTAACATTCCTAATGAACTACAAATCAACCCAATTTTTATAATCTGTATTTCAAAAGAAAGAACGTGAAGGAAATGGCGGAGCTTAGAACAGCTGAGCTGTGTTGCCAAGTTTTTATTATTGTTTTTGTAGATCAGCTGATTCGAATAATACACAGGGCTACACTTCGGACATTATTTCGGTACTATTATGTGCAATATAACGCAAATGTCGATCTTGAGTCTATGCCGAGGACATTCAAGTAGAGAAATACGGTACATAAATAAAAAATAACACACCGAAGCTAAGCTACCTTTATCACCGTTATTCCATAAATACGAGAGAGAGGCCAAACACTCGACAGCTATACAAATATAATACAAAATACAAACACAAAGTAATCTGATGATTGGGGGGCATGGTGGCTCAGCGGTCTAGCTGTATGCCTCTCACCAAGGCGGTCCGGGTTCGATTCCCGGTCAATGCATGTGAGATTTTCTAAGTGAAATGCCATGTCCTGTGGTTCGGATTCCACGTAAAAAGGAGGTCCCGTGGCTCATGATCTCAAGATTAACGGTCACGTTAAACTACAAGCTTCCTTTTTAATCTGATGATTAATATATCAACACTCGCCATGCAATGATTATCTTTCAAGATGAACAGCAGTTTACAGCAGTTTTAATACAGAACACAGAAACAACATCATGATAGCACCAAGCTCGCTCACTCACTCACTCACTGTATTGCGACTCTGTACGGTTAATAATAGCTTCCACAAACGTAATGTTAAGGTAAAGAAGTATTTAGCACCGAGCACACAAACAAACCGACCTGTGGATATATTATTGCCGTGTTTTTACATTGTCGATTTGTAGGCTATTGAATGACTGGCGGTAATTTGAACACTACGGTATGACGGGAAACAATAACTTGTGCTGTACTCGTATTATCGACCGTGAACTAGAATAATGCGCATATATTCTTAACAATGTTCGTTGGCACACAGCAGCCTTGACGGAGTAAAAAGTTGAGAAACACATATAGCCCAATCTATGTAGACTATATTTTCAATATTTGCATTGAGACATTACTGGATACATAAACATTAAGACTAAATGTACATAGCCTATTTTGTACGTCACGCAGGTATTCTAAATTAAGTATATTTGAATTGAACAAACAAGGCTAACCATGAACAAAGTTTGATGTCGAAATGGACAGATGAAAGATAGCTGGCTGTTACAGGTTGGCCGTATTCCCCACGTTTTCCCTTGTTCTTCCTGCGGTACTATTTGCAACTTATTGACGTACTATAACTTCAATGAAGTAAAGATGGAAACAAAAAATATTAAAACTCGATGCTAAAAGTAAACTAAACTATGACACTGAAACGAACTCCGACACAGATACAGTTACCAGGCGACTGAATGAATGAACAATGCGCTGGCAACGTGTGGCATTAGTTGTCAAAATCCAGCCAATAGGAGCCCGCGGTGGCCATTTTTATATAGTTCCCGCCAAATGCTTCAGGTTCTTACTCTCAAAATACAGGGTATAGTGTCAGATGCCTTAGATGTTTTACCTTTTAAAATAGCATCACCACCACCAACAACTGGATTTTCCGAGTTAGGTCGCTGGTATTCACACACTTTCGTGAATGATGTTTGGCTGAGCGGCTTCGGTGGCGTAGTTGGTAGCATGCTGAGCTTCTATGTCCAAGATAGCGGGTTCAAACCCGGCCGAAATCGTCGAATTTTTTTAAGAGCGTTAAAAATCCCTCAGTATGCCTTCCTTCGGAGGGGAAGTAAAGCCGGTGGTCCCATGTCATAGATTTATGGCATGTTAAAGAACCTTCCACTAATTACACCTGTGTGAAGCTAAATTAGGTAAAAATGTAAACAACACTTAGGTTCCTACGTTCGTCGCCAGGAGCCGACTGCGGTGACAATCATGTTCTGAACTAGTAGTTGTTGACGGTGGCGTTTGGCGGCAAAAGTAGGAACTACTTGAAAAATCCAAAGTCTGCAGTCCTTACTTGAATTAAGAGACAGAAACACACACTAATACAGCCATCACAATTAACACCGGTTATCAGACAAATTCTACACACACCCAAAATACACAGGGCTACATCACTGCGTTGTCGCAGCTCTTAAACTGAGGAACCAACCGATGTTTGGTTGACCGCAGAATACAGATCCAAGAGTGAATTTTTTCAGATACTTAATTAGTTCTGTATGCCTGCTTGAGATACCATCCCAGATGTTCCTTCCACAAATTCGGTTGTCAACTTCAGTATTATAGTGGTATTTTTTTTAACCTGACGTATCTCTATAAGTAAAGAAAGATTTCTGTTTGAACATTTTGGAACATTTGACCAAAAGTTTGAATTTATCCCGGATGAGTTGTACAGGGTGGGCGGGAAGTAACTAGGTATTGAAATTGACGTATAACTTTTATCTTTGCAGAGTTATTTATTTAAAATTAATACAGTATGTACACTGTTATATGGGAATATGATTGCATACCGTACAATTGCATTACATTTTGATGTAGGCACCTGTGGCATCGACAAATCTCGTCAATCTGGAATGGAATCCACAGCTTTCTGGAGGAAGTTGTGTGGGAAGTTTGTAAGAACATCCCGAATCTGTGCTTCCAATTTGTCCAATGTGCGAGGTTTCGTCCGGTACACCACCTTTTTTGCCCAGCCCCATAACATAAAGTCACTGAGTGTCAGGTCTGAACTTCTTGCAGGCCATTCATAAGATGCACGTCTCCCCAGCCAATGTCCTGGAAACTTCTCATCCTACCAGATCCGCACGACATTTGCGAAGTGAGGCGGTGCGCTTGAAGATAATGTCGACGGTTTTTTCCAATCCAGATATCGTGGGCCAAACTTTATCCTGAAGCATTTGAAGATAGCTTTGCCCGTTCATTGTATCACGCAGGAGATATGGGCCGATGACATTTGCAGCTGTTATTCCACACCACGCTGTCACTTTTGGACGAGACTGCATCTTCTCCACCGTAACTCCAGGATCCTGTGCCACCCAGTAATGGCAATTGTGCGGATTGACAAAGAACGATCGAATTCCACACCCCATAGCGCGAAGCAATCTGTGCTCATTCTCTTACTGTCACTTAGGAGCCTGAGAGCCATTTTTTCCATATTGACAATATCATTATAAAATGCAAAAGCGATTGTTTCAGCCCAGTCAATACTGTTTATTCAAATTGAGTAAAATTAATCACCCATCAAAATATTGGTGTCTTCATCAGCCAGGAATTGGGCAGCCGTAGTACATTAGGCCTACACATGAAGAAATATGGTTGTGACATATACAGTAATATGAATGAACACACATAAAAAAAGAGAAAGTACACATGCATATAAAAACATTTAAAATTCCTAAAACATTTTGTTAATAAAACACTTAAAAAAACTCCAAACGGGCGTAATCAGCCTATTCTTGAATGAGTCCAATATAATTCTTAATGTTGATTGCGGCGTAGTACATTACACTTGTTGCTTGAAAGAATGCATTTGTGACATGGTATGAAATAATGGACACGTGTAGTTAATGACCCATGCGGAGACGTTTCATTAAGAACTGGCTCATAGTAATCCAATTTAGAAGCAGGCATTCCATTGACATCAATGTGTCCAGGAAGGGTGTCAAATCCAACTGGAAAAAACTAAAGCTAAGTGTGAAAACTCCTAATCTGGAAAAAGGGAATTTTGAAATCTCTGGAGTTGAATACTAATAGAAAAACTTACGTATCAATGCAGCAAGGTGTAACAGGGCCGTGCTGTGCTGGTCGGAAGTGGGACACTACTATTAAGGTCAGTGTGCTTGCGTGAAGGCGACAAGCAAGCCAGTTGAGAAAGGGGTGGGGGTGGGGGGGATAGGTGGAGTGAACATAATGGCATGCAGGGGCGGGAGCGAGACCTGTTGGTTTCTTGCCCGTGCCGAGTTCACTGGACAAGATTTGCCGAGGGAATCTGTCATCACTCATACGCTGGACATGGCCGAAAATGATGGGCTCAATACTCTTCATTTTTGCTCTTTCGGGTACTGTGACATTAGGTATGTAGTCATCCCATTTGATGTGCATAATGGAGCGGATTTTTTGCTGGTGGAAGCGATCCAATTTTTTGATGTCCCGGCGGTATAAACAGCTTGGTATACCATCAGCTTTGTTCCCTCCTTAGGTCTTTGTTCTGGAATACACGATGTAAGAGGCGTCCAAACGCAACACGTGCAGCACGAATTCTGTTATGCACATCTTTTTCGACAGTACATTGGGTCGACAGAATGCTCCCAAGGTATAGGAAGTAATCAACTCGTTCCAAGGAAGTGCCAGAGATGGTGATATCAAAGTCAGGGGTGGAGGTTCCAGGGACAGGTTGAACCAGCACTTTGGTCTTCCGGGTGTTTATGGTCAGGCCAAAGCATGCGTGTGCTCTCTCAAAGCAATTAACAGATTGTTGCTACTTTTCAGCTGAGAGGGCTGGTGAAGCGTTGTCGTCGGCGTATTGCAATTCTGTAACCAAGATGGTGGAGGTTAATCTTTTGGAGCGGAGACTGGTTCGATTGAATAGCCCTCCATCATACCGATATCTAATCTCCACGCCAGGGATGTTTGCAGACGATGTCTCATATAGCATGGCTGCCAGGTACAGAGCAAAAAGTGTAGGTGCAAGAACACAGCCTTGCTTAAGCCCATTGGTAATGGAGAATTCAGTGGAGATGTCATTCTGATAAAGTACTTGTCCAACCATACCATCGTGGAGAGCTTCAATCAGTCCAACAAAATGTTCAGGACATCCAAAGCGCCTTAAAACCATCCACATGGCATTTCTGGGAACAGTATCAAAGGCTTTCTCAAGATCGTAAAAGACTAAGAACGGAGGTTTTATTTGCTCCCTGCATTTCTCCTGCAGCTGTCTTACACAGAAGATAGTGTCAATGGTTCCCCGAGAAGCACGGAATCCACACTGGGATTCAGGGAGTATTCTGAGATGGTGTGTAGTCGATTCGAGAGGATTCTAGCAAAGATTTTTCCCACTATAGAGAGAAGGGAGATACCGCGGTAGTTTCCACAGATACTTCGGTCGCCTTTCTTGAAGATGGTAACAATGGTGGCGTTTTTCCAATCAGCAGGTACTTTTCGTGTTTCCCTGATGAGAAGGATAAGGTGAAAATGTCTGGTTTTCAGGGGTAGGCCTCCGCTTTGAATGAGTTCCACAGGGATGTTGTCTGGTCCTGGGGCCTTCCTTGGTTTCAGACTGCTCAAGGCTTTCACAAACTCTTGGAAGTGTGGGGACATCGCCATCCAAGGTTGAGGCGGATGTTGAGGTACAAGGCGTAAAAAGTCTTCAGCTGAAGTGGAGCTACGATTTAAAAGAGACCTGAAGTGTTCCATCTATCCAAAACTTCTTGAGTGCTGGTGAGAATGGTAGTGTTCCTGAAGAGGAGTGAAAGGGTCCATATAACTCTTTTAGACCTGCGTGAAATTTGCCTAGGCCTAGATCTCTGCTGTCTGAATATCTCTGGAGCTCCTCAGCCTTTTCGTGCCACCAGTTGTCTTTTATCTTCCGGATTTCAGCTTGCCACTTCTGTTTTAGTTCGCAGAGGGTATGTAGTCCTTTGAATACTCACCTGTCCTCATAAACAAGGTGGTGTGTCAGCCTCCTACTTCCATCAGGGTCACAAGGCTGAGAACTGAACTGTATGTATGTCAACCCCTTATTAGTCCTGTTTCTACAGGGTTGGGATTAAGGTGAGACAAGTTTCTAGGTGAATAGTTTTTACTTCTGGATTTCCTTCCTGAGAGGAGTTAATGCAAAATGAAATGATCGAAGAGGAATGAAATCGGGCAAGGAAGCGACCTGGGTCTATTAGATTGTCCCAGTATTTGCTTGGAATTGAAATTTAGAAACCACAGAAAGCTATTTCGAGGACAGCTAACAGTGGGGTTCAAACCCACTTCGTGTTCAGAATCTGGACACATCCTGGCCCCATGGTCTTGCCTTAGCATGTGTAGTTACCCCAGACAGTTTTGCCATGTGGGCATATAACTTATTAGTTCCTAATTTCCAGTAGGTATAGGCATGCAGAATTGACTGGCCTTCTCAGAATGGAGCAAACAACCATGTTTAATGCAAGTGAGTGCAGCGTTCTTTAACTCAAAGCAAGTTATTTTAGGCCGAGTGTGATGGCTACCAGTTGTCCACAGTGCTCCAGACAGGCTGGTGGTGGAGAGTTCACAAAACTGGGGTTGTGCAGGACTGATAGCATGTGTTCTCCCGTTAATCAAGTACCGCTACTAGTTGTTTTGACCGAGTATAATGGTTCTCATCAGCTTGCCACGGTGGGCGAGTGGTCAACGTGTCGGTCTACTAACCCCAAGCTTGCAGGTTCGCTCCTGGCCGTGGTAAGTGAATTTTGAAAGGCGGCAAAAATTGCGACACCATGTCATACGATGTTGGCATGTCAAAGAACCCATTTGAATTCAGTAGGCCCTGTTCATAATAGCAAAATTAATCTCGGGAGTTTCCGCCAACACAAAGTTCCTCATTTCTCTACTAGAAAGCTCTATAGTGTTCAAGGAGCTTAGATATCTAACCTCCTTGACTTTCATAGTGCTTCAAGGAACAACGAAATTCGACATGCAAGCTACCTTTGGGGTGTCAAATAACAAAGCTTGCACCTGGCACCCGAGGCCATACTATATTATTATTATGAATCACATTTGTTCACAAGGTTCCAGACAGGCTGGTGGTGGAGTCTTCACAAGACTGAGGGTTATGTTTGCTGGTCCATTCATCATAGATATGACTGCCACCTTGTACTGCTTGGTGACATCTTTAAAACAGATCTTGTTTTGTTTTCTTATTGCAGTGAAAAACATGCCATTGATATTTTTTGAATGCCGACTGCATTGCAGATTTGGCAAGGTGGTATTGTAACCCTGATGTAGATCATTTTGTGTCTATTAAGGATAAGAATTGACGTATTGTTTGCTTGCAGGAATTCAGAAGAGAAGCAGAGTTGTTCAGAGATGAAGTTAAAAATAAGTCTCGAAGAAGTATCGTAGAGGATTTACCTCCTGTTCGAAGTCCTGGAAAGATAACATTTTCTCAGGTAAGGCTTGTGATTTGCTTGTTTGATTTCTGAGATTAGCTTAATGAAAAATACACAGAATGCTTGAGAACATAAAAGGAGTTATTTCATAATTGCTGTGTGGATGACATGATTCCTTTCCATCTTTTAATCATGTATGACATTTGTAGCTGGTATAGTTCAGGTAAAAATATGATGATAGATTAGCAGGTGACTGAGCAGGGAGTATCCTAAAAGTGGAAAAGAAATACCCCTTGATATCTGCTAGTTCCGAATATTGCTGCTGCAATTCTCCTCTATGCAGATGACTTGATCTTGGTTAATTCTCAATGCCAAGACCTCCAGGAGCAAGTTAAGTACAGTGAAGCCCCGATTATCCACAGAATTGGGTGGCAATGGCACCACGGATAGCGAAAATCGTGGATAACGCAAAGCAATCCGTCTACATGCTGCAAAGCAGTTTCGCGAGTCATCAGCACATCTTCGCTTTCACTTTCTTCCTTTTCTTCGTTTTCAGTCACTCCCATTACTTTGTTCGATACCTGTACATCAGTCAGTCGTTCAAAGCCTGGCTCTCTTGCGTCGTATTCCAGCCACTCTTCTATGTTCCCTTCTTCAATATTCTCACCGCCTGAAACAGATGTCACTAAGTCAACAAGTGTAGCTAGGAGCAGATGACCTCGTAGTTCTGTCCCTTAAAACCTCAATAACTAACATGTGTAGCGGTCGGCATTACTTCATTCTCTTCTTCACAAATGTTTTGGTTGACATTTGTTTCGATACGCGGAAGGAGTTTTCTCCACGATTTAACAAGTGTTATGGGTTTGATGTAATCCTATGCAGACGCAATATCGTAAATGATATCCAAAATTGTTTAAGATCACAGCCTTCTTCGATTTCACATCTTAAAAATTCATCTGACGAGAGAAGGTTGAGGTTCGTAATTCAATTCTATGTTTTTGCGAATAATCCGCACAGTGGATAATCGGGGCTTTACTGTAATGGGATGATCGGATGGAGAATTTGGACTCTGGCTGAACATAAATACAATAGGATATCTGGTCCTCAAGAGGATGGAACCATAACCTTCAGTGTGCATCATCTAAGGAAAGTGGAGCATTTCAAATATGCTGGCTCTCTCATATAGTGATGCTTACTAGATGCTAGTGTCTGAATCAATGCCTCCTGGCTGAAGTGGTGCTAGGCGTCCTATCAAAAGGATGTAACGATAACCATAGGTGGACAAGATCTAAGAAAAGTGGAGCAATTTAAATATATTTGATAAGTCATACGTTGTACAGTGGTATTGGTAGTCCGAGTCAATGCCACGTGGCTAAAGTCACACCAGGCGACTGGTGTCCTGTGTAAACATTGGATACTCCTACGCTTCAAGTCCAAGGTTTGCAGAGCGGTAGTGCATGGAGTCACCGCCTGGAGGTTGGACCGCTGGCCAGCTACAGCTGGCATGAGTAGATCCTACATGTAAATGGGAATGCTCCACTAGTCCCTTGACTAACATGATTTGACGATAGTAAAGAAGACAGCCATGCTTCTGGAGCCTGATGGCTGGCAACCCCATGGTAGACGTAAGAAATGGTGGATGGGATTACATCAGGGAGTACATGGATTATGGCTAATGTTAACTATGTTAACCCCTAAAGATTAAATTAATGTAAATTGTTTAATTGTCCATTTTGGTCGTCATATATTGGGGTTTGTAAATGTTTCGGGATGCTGTGCCCTTCTTCAGCAACATAACTCCTTACAGCTTGCATCACAATTAATTCTTATGAATGAAATTAAACAATTAAAGAGATGAACCCTTTCTCATGCACATACTATCAAAATTTTAAATACAAAAGTTTTTTTTTCCAATGTCAACTAGAAACACTTTTAATGTGCTGTAATTAAGGTAACTGTACCGGTTTTCGTCACTGATCCAGTCTTCGTCACTCTCGTATATAAGTACAAAAAATAAGCATGTCAATGGGTCTTTCTCAACGCACGAAGTCTTACGAGATGCGTCATATCTTCCTTGCCGATAAGGAGCAACTTTGCGAAATCATGCGTGCGATGTAATAGGTGATTCCTTGCCTCAAACTTCTCCTGTGAGCTGAGCTGTCTCGACGCGCCATTTGCTTCTCGCATGTGCTAAGCACGCGCACGAGTTAATTATGTGCATGCTTGTTATGTTCCGACATGTTAAAATGTTACAAGTGCGTGATATAGTTGGTAATTGTTTCTGTAACATAAGTGATTTGTTATTTCGTGCTCACGTGCCTAGTTTTGTTAGAAATGCCGGTGACGAACACTGGATTAAAAAAAATGCACTTTACCAATGCTCGTCATTTGTGACGAAAACTGGCACATTGTAATTTCTCCTTGCAAGACCTAACTAACAGCGGCAATATACTTATAATGTAGCTCTAAAGTACCCTGTATTAATTAAATTATCATTTGATCATCGTGTCCATTAGTCGTCATAGCTGACGAACTTTAGAGCACATTCGTGACGAACACTAGTGCACGATAATGTTAATATTTGTGTTAACGTTTCGCAACCAATGAACATTTACAGGGTATTGATATTATTACGTAGGTCTCTCTTCTTGACGGCCGCACCTCAGTAGGCCTAGGTTTTCCTGGCTAGGCGTGCTACAGAGGATTTTTTTATTTTTATTGAGATGATAAATAATATATTATTCTAAGACTAAATCTTTGCTTTCAGGCAATATGTTAGATAGTTATTGTTGTTTTAAGGGGCGGAACTACGAGGTCATCTGCCCCAGGCAATGTGTCGAAACGCACAGTTCTGAATTATGATATTGAGCAAATGGAAGCTGCTATTAAGGCCGTTGTGGAGGACGGCATGAGTATTAAAAAGGCTGCGGAGTTCCGAGAAACACCCTCTCGGACAAAATTAAAGGAAAATCTCCTAGAGAGAGGAAAATGGGGCTAAGTTCCATTTTAACAAAGGAAGCTGAGGCTATGCTAGTTCAATGGGTAATCTCACTACGAAAAGCAGGGTCCCGGTAACAAAGGACGATTTGCGAAAGCGTCCAGTGCCTTGCACAAGAATTGAAGAGGGACTTTCCTTTCAAAGATGGCCGCCAGGAAGGATATGGCGTGAATCTTTCATAAAAAGAAATCCAGGTCTTTCTTTTATGAACCCCTGTGCTGCAATTACGGAACATCAAAATAAAACCTGGGTTTCAGAAGTCTACAGCTATTCAGTGGAAAACGACTTCCAGTCTATTTTGTTAGACCTTCGGCGACTGTTCAACGCTGACGAGACGGTTTTCTTTCTCAACCCGAAAGGTAACAAAGTGCTGGCGAACAGGGGTTACTAGACAATATATCAGCAAGTGAATTCGGATGAGAAAGAATGCTTGACGGTACTTCTAACAGGCAATGGCCACGGCGATATTTCTCCTTCCCTTGTAGTGTTCAAGTATGAACGTCGGCCGCAAGACATCATTATTGCCTCAATGCCAGCACACTGGGGCATTCGCAAATCGCCAACGGGTGAATGACGGGGGGAAGTGTTTTACGGATTTCTCAGTAACATATTTCATCCTGGGTTGGTTGAGGAGATTCCTCTCCCTGACATTATTCATAGACAGGCACTTCTCACACTTGACCATACATACTAGTAAATTTTGTGAGGATCATGGAATTGTTTTGGTCGCTTTATTACCTAATGTCACACACGTACTTCAACCCACGGATGTAGGGGTTTTTAAGCTACTAAAGACTGCCTGGAAGAAAAATGTACATGAGTGGCGAATTCAGAAGGTTTCCATGGCAACAATCGGTGTTAGGCCTCGGCGAATGGTCATTTTCCGGGCTGTTATGCCGTGGTCTCACTTGTTTAGAGCAGAATTACGATATTTTCCTGCTCGTATGTCTTCTACCCACCAATCCAGCTTCCCGTCTTTTTTTTATATATATATTTTTATATTCCATTTTTATTAAAAAACATAATTACTGGTACTGTTTTATTCGTAAATGTTAGCCTCCAAGTTGATAAATCGGTGTATTACGCAACAATTGACAGAAATGCATTATAAACAGCAGACAAGGAAAATTAACAATGTGACGGCAATTGGTGCAAACGGTTGACGAATATAGGAAAAATCCAAATACATCGTGCCGAACACTGGCGCAAAAACACACTTTTTAAAAAAATACGTCATTTTTCCTAAAACGAATATCTTCGATATTTGGTCTTTCCTAGTGTTTGAGTAGAGTTTGAGGTTAGGTACTGTGCTTTTGTTGATTAAATTTACCAAAATTTGTACGGTGTATATGATTTCTTGTCTAAATCTCCCTCAACATGATGACCATTGGTGCATTTACCTTACTAACTTATAAAGTGGAGTGATCTTGTGTTTGGATGCTTAGGGAAATTTAAAGAATTAAAATCAGACATATTGGTATATTACTACAGTAATTTGTACTTTGTTTGACTAGTATTAATATTAACAAGAATCCAGGTTTGCCATCAGAATAAGATGTCCGATGAATTTCCTATTACCCATGGACTGAAACAAGGATGTGTACTGGCTCCAACGCTTTTCGCGCTGTACTTGGCTGCAATGCTTAATGATTCACCCACAAACATCCCAGGTGTGGAGGTCAAGTATCATTTTGATGGAGGGCTTTTCAACCTAACTCGTCTCCGCTCCTTGAGGAAAGCTCAGGTTACTAAGGTTACTAGCATGTTGTAAGCAGATGATGCTGCGTTGCCAACTCTCACACCAGAAGAGCTGCAAGAGTCAGTTAATTGTTACAAAAGTGCATGTGATCGCTTTGGTCTTGGCACAACCTTCATCAGGCACACCTCTTCCTCAGTTCAATATCTCCATCTCAAATTTGCCATTAGAACAGGTAGACCACTTCTCGTACCTGGGCAGTACCATTTCTGTGAGCTGTACCTGTGAGCAGGATGTGGATAAGAGAATTGGCGCAGTCCATGCAGCATATGGACGATTAGCGCACCGGGTCTTCATGAATAAAGATCTGTCCATGAGTATAAAGCTTATGATGTACAAAGCAGAAGTCATTTCTACATTGTTGGATGGCTGTGAAACGTGGACCCTTTACCGACGTGATCTTAGGAAGCTTGAGCGTTTCCACCTACAAAAACTTCGATCAATCCTGAGGATTAAATGGGAAGACCGCATTACCAATATTGCTGTTCTGGAAAAGGCTCAAATCAACAGCATAGAATCATCCATAATAGGTCACCAATTTAGATGGATTGGTCATGTCCATCGGATGGATGATGTGAGATTACCTCGTCAAATGCTATATGGTGAGTTATGCTATGGCACCAGGCCTCAGGGTGGTCCTAAGAGGCGCTACAAGGACCAATTTAAGCAGACCCTGAAATTGACAGGTCTTGATTCACAAACCTGGGACATGCTGGCTGAAGACCGCTCAACTTGGCGCCGTACCATCTCGGATACTGTAAAGACGTTTGAAAGGGATCGACGCACACATGAAGAGGCCAAGCGTCAAGCTAGGAAACTTCGAGCAGCCCAACCACGTCCTCCTCCAGCAATACTATGTGACTTGTGTGGACGCTTGTTCCATGCCAGGATTGGACTCTTTAGTCACCGTAAACACATCCACAAACTGGACTGAAGGAAGAAGATTTATAGTCTGATTCGAGTTAAAGCCGATGATGAATCTCGATAAAGGATGTAAAAAGGCATCCCTCTTTTTTTCATAATGTCTACTATTGAATCACTTTCCTGGTAGACAACTGCATTAGGCAACTATCTCCATGGTCCATCCACCTGGTGTTTGTTATTCTGACTATCCTTCTGTTGTCAACCTTCTGCAGTTGATCCGTGTTTAATTTAAGTAGTGTTTCACAAGCGCAAGTCGCTTCAGGTTTAACGACAGAACATTAATGTTGAAATTTAACATTTATCAAAGGAGGTTTCTTCTTGTATGTTGGCCAAGTAATTCGTTGTGCCTTTTTAAATTAAAATGTTCTACTTTCTATTGACGATTTTTCATTGGAGTTCCAAGTGAGAATTTCACCAAGATATTTAAATTTATTTACAATTTTAATTTGTTTGTTATGGTAGCTGGTGCTGTAACGTTGAAGGCTGTCATTATTTCTGAACTCATCCAGGATAAATACAAAGTTTTAGCCAAAAATTTGATTGGTTCACACAAAAAGCTTACCTGTATTTTATTTATAGAGATATATTGTACATTATTATGAAATTTATTTTTAAATTGGGAGGCATGGTGGCACAGCGGTCAAGCTCTTTGCCTCTCACCATGGCTGAATGTGAGATTTTTTGAAGTGAAATGCCATGTTCTGTGATTCGGATTTCACGTAAGGAGGTCCTGTGGCTCATGATCACGAGATTAAGGGCCACGTAAAACTACATCCTTCTTTATATTTTTAAACTGAAACATTGTCCACTAGCAGAAATACATATATTGTAGGGTTAAAATTCTGTATTAACAGTAAAAGTGTTCCATTAATTCAGCTGTGAGTGTAAATTTAACATTCAGTTCTTATACTTTTCTGACTTGCTTATCATTTGAATCAGATTGGCATTCCCTGCAAGATATTTTATGAATATAAACACTCTTCATATTCTGAAAGTTATATTGAACAAATATAATATTCCTGATAGACCCAACTGATGATTCCTTTCATTTGTTCACTGGCTCTGTATTACAGAGAATATTCTTTCAATATTTGCTTAATGAGATGGAATTGCATAGAAGAACTGAGCCAGTTTATGTAGTTCTGAACTATCATCATTATTCCCAGAACTGCTAGAGTACCTTGACCAAATATGAGACAGACCTTCACTCTTATCATTCTCAAAACAAACAAAAATCAGATAAAAGAAAAGAAAAGCAAGGGGAAGACAAGAACAATTCCATAAAGATTGTGAACACATCAATTTGAAATGTGCAAACTTCTCAAATGTGTTCACCCAGACTTCCAGGTATTATATCATGAGTCTGTACAGCACCACAAAGATGATTACATTTTTGCTCTAATCTCTCATGTTTCAGTTTTTCACATTTATCTCAGCCAGAGTCTCTTATATAAATATAAATTTATTTATGCCACTCACCTTTGAAGAGATGCTGTAACAGACAAGATGAAATGAAAATCCACAGCCTGCTTCCAGTCTCCGACTGGGTCAGGAATGGAATGAATGAAGCCCCCACTTAGCGGCGAGGATATGAACTGTGCCGGCTGCCGAGGCCTGACGCACTCCTCTGGGGCAATGATTAAATGAATGACAGATGAAATGAAATGATAGTGGAGAGTGTTGCTGGAATGAAATTTTGACAGGGAAAACCGGAGTACCCGGAGAAAAACCTGTCTGCCTCCGTTTTGTCCAGCACAGATCTCACATGGAGTGACCGGGATTTGAACAACGGACCCAGCGGTGAGAGGCCGGCGCGCTGCCGCCTAAGCCACGGAGGCTTTTGTGTAACAGACAAGATGCACACACAAATTATGCTGAAGCTGGGATAACTTCGAGTTGTATTTAATTTATATTTTATGGTTCTGTTTCCTTTTTTACTTTCAGAAATTTAATTTGATTAAGAAATGAGATTAATGCATATAGCCTAATTTGTGATATTGCCTATGATTACATTGATATTGTTCTTGCCTGGAAGATGTTCAGGTCTCTTAATTTCGAAGCCTGTTATATAAGATAAATAATATCATCTGTTCTTTCATGTTTAGCGTGAAGGTAAAATAGATGAGCCAAAGAAATCGAGAACGGAGCCCAAGAAAATGAAGAGTGTTGTACCTCGAAATTATTCAGACTGGGAGAAGTATGATGCAGACAGAGAACTTCTGCAAATGGAGATAGAAGAAGAAAGGGTTAACGAGAGGAATGAACTGAAGCAAAAGCTTAAACAGAAGCCAGAAAAGAAGAAAGAAGTAGCAAAAGTGCACATAGCGGATGGTGGAGGTAAATATTTTCTCTATATTGTTATTATATGGTTCACGTCCTAGTTCGTGAACCATTGGCAATTGCGGAGTGTCCTAGTAAGTGGTCCTGACAGTCGGGATACCATTTACTATGGAATAGGAGTGGGGATTTTGGACATACTCTTGAGTCTTGGCTCTCCTTGTGCTAGGTGGCTAGGACTACCCAACTCGTTTGTTCCATGAGGTGAAACTGAGTGGCCCTGTGTAAGTAAGGCTAGCAACCTGCTTCACTTGTACCCCCTAAACCTGCTAAGATTTCCTTCAGACCCATGGGAGTGATAGAGACCAGGGTCTCCTCGGAAACGAACATACAATCAAACTGGTATTGAATGGGGTGCTATTAATATCGCATGTGGTTATGAACGGAAGAATGTAGAGGTAGTCGAGTTAGCAAGTATTAGGGATTTGTGAAGTTCAGGAGAGAGAGGAGGAAGTCGGAGATTACAAGGTATACCTGTCAGGTGTAAAATGAGGTGGACAAAGTGGGGAGTAGGGCTGTTTGTCAAGAGAACCTTAGACCATAACATAGTTTCTGGGGCAGATGACCTCGTAGTTCTGCCCCTTAAAACAACAATAACTACCGTATATACCCGAATATTACCCGTCCCCGAATAATCCCCGCACCCTCATTTTTGTATGGAAATTTTTAAAAAAGTTTTTGTTTTTGACACTTTATTTTAAACCAAAATGTATACTATTAACCCTGTAATACAGTAAAACTCGGTTAGGAAGTTCCCGCATAAAAAGTTTTTCCACTTAAGACTTCTGATATTCTCGGTCCCATGATCGGTCCCATAAGATACATTCTATATTTTTCCCGTATAAAGTGTTCCTGCATAAGAGGTTTTCCCGGTTAAATAGATCAGAGTTTGTATCCCCTTAAAGTATAAGACGTTCACTGGAGACAACTGACTGTTTTATAGAATCAAATCTCGCCAATCTCCACGAAAGATACTTCCGGTGTTCGAGTGAAAGAATACAGCATCCCGAGTGTTCGCGGGTCTCCAGTGAATCATCTGACCGGGCGAACTACGTCAAGGCGCCATGACAGCAGCAGCTCATTGGACAGTGTTAAAATCGGGAAATACGACGTAGAACAAGATCTGCTGGTATGGTTTAAACATCAGCGAAGTTTAAACATTCCAGTGCGTGCGCCGAGTTCGGCTCGGTCAAACAGGACACAGCCTGCCCGTGTGAATGGAATGACCGCAGCCCATCGCGGACTGGGGTGGTCAAACTGAATACGGACAAGTCAAGGCGAACCAATTATGATCAAGTGCATATCACAGTGTTTTCTGTTCTTGAGGTTAATTCAACATGTCCAGCAGTTACTCAGACGAAGATGAAAAGCTTCTTCTGTTCGCTTGAGTCAAGCAAGACGAAAAACTGCGTGTATGATACTAATGAATAAAGACGGGAGTTTTGCGAGTATCACAAACTATTATGTGAGTTGAGGTCATTTCCAGACCGATGTTTCGTATATTTTCGAATAACTGTAGAACGCACTCGCGCACAAGGTCAATTAACTTCTCCGTTTTGTGGGCCATGCTTCCAGCCCGCGCGGACTTTGTGGAAAATCACATTTACTCACTTGCCCGCCGCGGTAGATCGCCTTCTGTTTAACCGAGCCTTTACTGATGCCATGCTACACGCAACTAACGAAACTGACGATTGTGTTAGGCTTGTGTGACCGGTCGAGCCATTAGATGGAAATAAACAAGTGCACCCGAACAAGCACCATAATAGTGGATACTCGCGCGTGGCGGGCAATTTAAATCTTAAAAATTTGGATTACTCAATTAATACCCACACCCCAATTTTTCACGTCCGATTTTGTATAAAAATGTGCGGGTGGTATTCGGGTATATACGGTAACATAATAACATAGTTTCTGTGAGATAAGTGAATGTGGATAGATTTGGGAATGTCAGGAAATTGGGTCAGGATTGTTTCAATGTATGCTCCATGGGAGGGGTTTAAATGAGGCACTGAGTAATGTGGTAGTGAGAGTTAACAATATGGATAGTGGGGCATTTCAATGCTAGGATAGGAAATAGAAGTGAGGGGCATGAGAAGGTAATGGGTAAGTGGGGTGAGAATAGGGAAACCAACCCCAATGGGAAATGTTTATTGGACTTCTGTGCTAGCATGTGGTTATCTGTTGTGAACTCATTCTTGAAGCATAAGGAGATTCACAGATACACATGGGAGGGTAGAGGAACCAGATCAATGATAGACTACATCATTACTGACTTTGACTGTAGTAAATTGATAAGGAATTGTAGGGTATTCAGGGGCTTTTATGGTGAAACAGACCACAAACAGATCCGATGTGAATTAGGCACAGTTAGACCTAAAGTGCAGAAAGTGAGGGCTGTTTGCAGATGGATTAGGGTTGAAAATCTCCAGGATAAGGAACTTAGGCAGAAATATATGGAAATGATTTCTGAGAAATTCCAAAGTGTAGACGGTAAAGAACTTCACGACAATGGAGTGGTCAGGATACAGGGATGCAGTACTAGAAGTAGCAACGATGTCTTGGGGCAACAGTGTAAAGACAGGAAAAAGCTCACATCCTGGTGGAATGACACAATGAAGTCTGCTTGTTAAAGTGAAAAGAAGGCTTACAAAAAATGGCTCCAAACAAGAAATCTAGCCGACAGAGAGCTATATGTAGTGGAATGGACAGAACCAAACCAATAATAGTAGAGTCCAAAGGGAAATTATGGGTGGAATTTGGAGATTAATTAGAAACGTTAGGTAGAACGGAAACGGAGGAAAAAGAGAAATGAGCAGTGTTCTGGATAATTCAGGGAAACTCATTGTAGAAACCAAGGAAACAGTGGGAAAATGGCAGGAATACCTTGCTAAATGTTAATGGAGACTTATCTGGCAATTTAGCATATTTGGATATTATACAGGAGGAGAATGAGGACGGGAAGAGGATCACGGTTGAGGAAGTAGAGAGGGTGGTAAATAAACAACGCCACAAAGCGGCAGGGCTAGATGAAATATACCGTATTTGCTCGCGTATATCTCGCACCCCATTTTTTTAGTTGAAATTTCAGGGGAAGAAAAGTACTCGCATATATCTCACATTCATTTTTGACGCCGTCATATAAATGTACAATTTTCAAAAGAAAAAAAATGTATAGTCCGCTGAGCCACCACATATTTAAACACAAATTGTGCTCAATGTTCCGGCATAACTCAACAAAATGACAGCGTTTCGCCCCGGTGCGCCATTGGGCTCTTCAGTTGGTTAAAGCGCACCTCACCAAGACACTGTCTAGTACACACTGGGAAGGCCATTGCAAGACGTATTTGATACATGTGTATCCATGTCACGAGCAAAGCCAACTGAAGAGCCCAATGGCGCACCGGGGCGAAACGCTGTCATTTTGTTGAGTTATGCCGGAACATTGAGCACAATTTGTGTTTAAATATGTGGTGGCTCAGCGGACGATACATATTTTTCTTTTGAAAATTGTATATTTAATGCCAAGGTAAGGTTATAATTGCTTTGGAGTGGAGTTTCGACTCCCATAGTGCACTGGCTTTGCTCGTGACATGGATACACATGTATCAAATACGTCTTGCAATGGCCTTCCCAGTGTGTACTAGACAGTGTCTTGGTGAGGTGCGCTTTAACCAACTGAAGAGCCCAATGGCGCACCGGGGCGAAACGCTGTCATTTTGTTGAGTTATGCCGGAACATTGAGCACAATTTGTGTTTAAATATGTGGTGGCTCAGCGGACGATACATATTTTTCTTTTGAAAATTGTATATTTAATGCCAAGGTAAGGTTATAATTGCTTTGGAGTGGAGTTTCGACTCCCATAGTGCACTGGCTTTGCTCGTGACATGGATACACATGTATCAAATACGTCTTGCAATGGCCTTCCCAGTGTGTACTAGACAGTGTCTTCGTGAGGTGCGCTTTAACCAACTGAAGAGCCCAATGGCGCACAGGGGCGAAACGCTGTCATTTTGTTGAGTTATGCCGGAACATTGAGCACAATTTGTGTTTAAATATGTGGTGGCTCAGCGGACGATACATATTTTTCTTTTGAAAATTGTATATTTAATGCCAAGGTAAGGTTATAATTGCTTTGGAGTGGAGTTTCGACTCCCATAGTGCACTGGCTTTGCTCGTGACATGGATACACATGTATCAAATAAGTCTTGCAATGGCCTTCCCAGTGTGTACTAGACAGTGTCTTGGTGAGGTGCGCTTTAACCAACTGAAGAGCCCAATGGCGCACCGGGGCGAAACACTGTCATTGTGTTGAGTTATGCCGGAACATTGAGCACAATTTGTCATATAAATGACCGTAATAACCTTGAGGTATAAACACGTTCGATTTAGTGCGCCACAAGTAGTCATTGAAAAAGACGTTATAAGCTCGTTAAGGATGATTCAAGGCAGAAAAGGAACTCCAGCATTTATGTTGGATACGATCGATCATCTTCCATATCGATTCCTCACTACATGTACGAGCGAGCTCAATCTTACCCGACGCGGCTGAAGACACAATGTAGGCCTAAAGCGTGCTAACAGTCACACCGGCACCGCATTGCATGCTTGCGCGAGGTCTGTCCGCGTTTGTACGTTCGTAGCGGCACTACAGTATAGCGTCTGTTTACGCAAGTTTGCATTAGTTCGTGTGTTATGGTTATACGACATTAAGAACCTATGAAAAAGACGTCATGAGCTCGTTAAGGATGATTCAAGGCAGAATTTAGAGCGCAGACGCGTAGCGATCGATACGATCGATATCTTCCATATCGATTCCTCGCTACATGCCCGAGCGAGATCGAACTTAGCCGAGCACGGCTGAAGCGTGCTAACACCCACGCGGCGCCGCTTTACATGCTTGCACACGACCGAGCTCTGAAGCATCGCAATACGTAAAGACGAAATCATTGAGATTCGAGAAGACTGAACTGCGTTTCTCTGTGATGTAACAGTAGGCCTACTTGCGCAATCTTCGAAACATACAAGCATGTTGGCGCGAGTGGTATAGCACAGATTTCCTTATCTTCAAAGCCCAAACAATACAAGAGGAATACGGAAATTCCCCGCGTATATCTCGCACCGACAAATTTCACTCGTATTTTCGGCTCGCGTATATCTCGCCCCCGCGTATATCTCGCACCCCATTTTTTTAGTTGAAATTTCAGGAAAAAAGTGCGAGATATACGCGAGCAAATACGGTATTTCACTTACTTAATTCCTGCCGCTCCTTCCGGAGCATAGGGCCTTGGCGAAAGTTCTCCACGCAGTACGGTTCCAGGCCATTCTCTTCACTTGACTCCAGTTCTTGTCCACCTCTGCAATTTCATTTTCGATCGTCCTCTTCCAGGTCTTCTTAGGTCGACCTCGCTTCCTGGCACCTTGAGGATTCCAGTCTAGCGCCGCCCTCTCAACAGCTCCGTCCGGCTTCCTTAGTGTGTGACCGATCCAGCACCATTTCCTCTCCTTGATCTGGATGCTAATCGGTTGTTGATTGGTGATGGTCCAAAGATCTTCATTTGAGATTATGTCCGGCCACCTCACATTCATGATGCGACGCAGGCATCTGTTAATGAACACCTGTAGCTGGTTGTTGATCGGTTTTGTGACTCTCCATGTTTCACAGCCATAGAAAAGAATTGACTTTATGTTGCTATTGAAAAGGCGGAGCTTGGTCTTCCTGGAAATGTTTCTATTTCTCCAGATGGGGTAGAGCTGTTTAATAACACACAAATATTTTTCAGGTTAAATTCAATTTAATTGGGCATATATTCATGTTAACAGACTTGAGTCACCATTCAATCTACACTAATATAATAAAGCTGAAGAGTTTGTGTGTTTATGTGTTTAAACGCGCTAATCACTGGAACTACCAATCGGATTCAAAAAATTCTTTTTGTCTATGATAGCCTGAGGAATAGTTTGGGCTATGTTAAATTTCGGACAGACCACTCCATTCCCCGCATTTAGGCCCTTTTGCACAAATCTACACCGTTTCACCGATAATAATAATAATCTAATAACTTGACGGACATATTGTCGCTAGGCGACAACGACTAACACTGTATCATGATTGTCAACGCTGCACCATTTATGGACAGGTTGTCACTAGGCAACAACGATTTACTCTGTATCATGATAGTCCGGTAAAATTTGCTAATGCTATCCTGTCAGAGAAAAAAAGTGGCAAAAATTCCTACGTTCTCCTATCACCGTTTTGCAGTTTTCGTGTGTAGACAGTTATTTCATTTGCGGGGCATAGACATCGTGGTCATGTTGCCCCGTGTACATGGGTGTGTGTGTGTGTGTAGAATGTTTGTGATAACCTGCGTTATTGTGATTGTTGCACTATCATGTGTATATTGGAGATAGGATATGGTATTTGAAGCCATTTTTCAGTGTTGCTCAAGGATATATTGGACTCTAGTATTCTCTATGCTATCGTATCCACAGTTAATATTTCATTTGTGGGGCTTAGACATCGTGGTCATGTTGCCCCGTATACATGGGTGTGTGTGTGTGTAGAATTTTTCTGATAACCTGCGTTATTGTGATTGTTGCACTAGCATGTGTAAATCTATATCTATCTATCTATATATATATATAAAGCACAAAGTTTGTCTGTCTGTTATGTATACAAATCTAAACCGTTTCACCGATCTGAACCAAAATTTGTATACTTACCCTTTGGAACCCTGCGGGTAACCCTGTCAACTTTAAATTTCGGGCAGACCACCCCTTTCCCTGCATTTAGGCCCTTTTGCTAAAATATACACCGTTTCACCGATCTGAACCAAAATTTGTATACTTACCCTTTGGATCCCTGCGGGTAACACTGTCCACTTAACATTTTGGACAGACCACCCCAATCCCTGCATTTAGGCCCTTTGGTCCAAATCTACACTGTTTCACCGATCAGAACCAAAATTCGTATTCTTGCCCTTTGGTACCCTGCGAGTAACACTATCTGCTTGAAATTGCGAACAGACCACTCCAATCCCTGCATTTAGGCCCTTTGGCACAAATCTACACCGTTTCACCGATCTGAACCAAAATTTGTATACCTACCCTTTGGAACACTGTGAGTAACACTGTCTGCTTGAAATTGCGGACAGACCACTCCATTCCCTGCATTTAGGCTCTTTTGCCCAAATCTACACCGCTTCACCGATCTCAAGATTAATTGGAGGATTATCCGTTTCGCAAGGTCCGTATTGACGTGTACAATGACAATATTTTAGAATTAATTGAGTGTCTATTTTAATGTTTTTCTTAAAGTGTACGCGTTTTTTGTATTATGATGGATGTGAATATGTTATTAATTTTTGCGGCTGAAGAAGGGCCCATGAGGCCCGAAACATGTCCTTAATGGCAATAAATTAATAGATGCCAATAATAAACTTGTATTGATTGTGCGGAGACCCCTTAACCCATTAAAATTGTCACCGATCTCAACCAAAATTTGCATATTTACCCTTTGGAACACTGCGACTAACACTGTCTGCTTGAAATTGCGGAGAGGCTACTCCATCCCCTGGATTTATGCCCTTAGGCACAAATCTACACCGTTTCACCGATCTGAACCAAAATTTGTATACTTAGGCCTACCCTTTGGAACCCTGCGAGTAACCCTGTCCATTTAAAATTTTGGACAGACCACCCCACTCCCTGCATTTAGGCCCTTTTGCACAAATTTACACCGTTTCACCGATCTCAACCAAAATTTGTATACTTACCCTTTGGAACCCTGCGAGTAACACTGCCCACTTAAAATTTCGGACAGACCACCCCATTCCCTGCATTTAGGCCCTTTGGTCCAAATCTACACCGTTTCACCGATTTGAACCAAAATGTGTATTCTTACCCTTTGGAACCCTGCGAGTAATACTGTCCACATACAATTTCGAACAGACCACCCCATTCCCTGCATATAGGTCCTTTGGCACAAATCTACACCGTTTCACCGATTAGAACTAACATTCGGATACTTACCCTTTGGTACCCTACGAGAAATACTGTCTGCTTGAAATTGCCGACAGACCACTCCATTCCCTGCATTTAGGCCCTTTGGCCCAAATCTACAACGTTTCACTGATCTGAACCAAATTGTTTATAATTACCCTTTGGAACCCGACGTGTAACACTATCTAAATGAAATTTCGGGTAGACCATTTCATTTACTGCATTTAGGTTCTTTGGCAAGAATCAACATACATTCACCCATCTAAACCAGTCTTTATGTAAGTTACTTACCCTTTGCAACCCGACGAGTAACACTGTCTGCTTGAACTTTCGGACAGAGCACTCCATTCTAGTCTTGTGTAGTTCGCGAACGAAGTAGTTCGGAAGAGCGGGTCCCACAGACGAACTACCGAACTAGTTCCCAGATGCCTCGCTTGTTAGTTCGTTCGATCTTTTTCCGCTGACCGACTTGTAACAGCGAGAGAGCGCGGGTCCGCCGTAGCTCATCAGCTCGTCACGTCACCACTCATTACACAATCACATGGGCTTTGTTTCGTTCAGTCAGTTCAGTTGATTGAGTGTATCTGTTGATAGTGGCAAGATTGTCAAGTTTTGGCGCAGCGATTGTTCAATGTTGGTGTATAATAGTATAACACACTACTAGGTAATAATTACCTTACATTTGTAATGTAATACAGTGGCGGTTCATAAATTGAAGTTACTGATAGTTAACTGATTTAGATGTGTGGATAATTCCACAGTTTTATTTAACTTAGTCATTTTGGATTATTTGAAAATATGTCCAATTATTTAGAAAATTGGCGAACTGCTTTAACATTACCATTTTAATGAACTGGTTGATATTTATTTTTGTCAATACGTGGTGATACAACTACTTTTTACCCGTTTTTAAGAAATGAACATTATGATGATGATTCACAAGGAAAAGCGAACTTCTATGGACAAAAACTCTGAACTAAAAAACCTATTCCTCCCATTTATGCCATAAAGAGACGTACCCAACGGTTTCAGAGCAGGCAAATGATGAATATCACGAAGCAAGTAAGAAATGAAACGAAAATTGTGGAGGGGTTACGTCTTATCATCACCTAGTGACAAATAGGAAATGGAATTGGATGGTGACGCGCCGATAGACGCGAAAAATGATTATAATAATTGTTGTTTTAAGGGGCCTAACATCTAGGTTATCGGCCCCACGCGAGAAAAAAATAAAGAGAATAATAAGTGTATGCTTCTACGAACACATCGTCCATTATGTTTTTCTTTTAGGTATGGTACCGGTAATTCACTAATGATAAACAAATGACGACTTTTGGCTTTATAAACAATAGAAAGAGAAAACTCAGCAATTCTTCTAGGTTTGTGCCGTGTCTTGTGTGGGGTTTCGCCTAGGACACCAAGCTAGGCTCATCGGCGGGCTCTTGGTGTCCCCGCGCGGACCCCCACAGGAGTGACGAACTGCGCGCCACCTCCCTTTATATAAGGTGCAACTGCACCACTTGACTACGAGAACTAAAAGCTCAAGCAGCCTTAACCTCCCTATGAAGGCTTCCAAAAAGATGGTATATTGGCTTTCACGGCCGTTGAATTAAAACTCAGCAATTCTTCTAGGTTTGTGCCGTGTCTTGTGTGGGGTTTCGCCTAGGACACCAAGCTAGGCTCATCGGCGGGCTCTTGGTGTCCCCGCCCGGACCCCCACAGGAGTGACGAACTGCGCGCCACCTCCCTTTATATAAGGTGCAACTGCACCACTTGACTACGAGAACTAAAAGCTCAAGCAGCCTTAACCTCCCTATGAAGGCTTCCAAAAAGATGGTATATTGGCTTTCACGGCCGGTGAATTAAAACTCAGCAATTCTTCTAGGTTTGTGCCGTGTCTTGTGTGGGGTTTCGCCTAGGACACCAAGCTAGGCTCATCGGCGGGCTCTTGGTGTCCCCGCCCGGACAAGTGGTCAAGTGGTGCAGTTGCACCTTATATAAAGGGAGGTGGCGCGCAGTTCGTCACTCCTGTGGGGGTCCGGGCGGGGACACCAAGAGCCCGCCGATGAGCCTAGCTTGGTGTCCTAGGCGAAACCCCACACAAGACACGGCACAAACCTAGAAGAATTGCTGAGTTTTAATTCACCGGCCGTGAAAGCCAATATACCATCTTTTTGGAAGCCTTCATAGGGAGGTTAAGGCTGCTTGAGCTTTTAGTTCTCGTAGTCAAGTGGTGCAGTTGCACCTTATATAAAGGGAGGTGGCGCGCAGTTCGTCACTCCTGTGGGGGTCCGGGCGGGGACACCAAGAGCCCGCCGATGAGCCTAGCTTGGTGTCCTAGGCGAAACCCCACACAAGACACGGCACAAACCTAGAAGAATTGCTGAGTTTTAATTCACCGGCCGTGAAAGCCAATATACCATCTTTTTGGAAGCCTTCATAGGGAGGTTAAGGCTGCTTGAGCTTTTAGTTCTCGTGGTCAAGTGGTGCAGTTGCACCTTATATAAAGGGAGGTGGCGCGCAGTTCGTCACTCCTGTGGGGGTCCGGGCGGGGACACCAAGAGCCCGCCGATGAGCCTAGCTTGGTGTCCTAGGCGAAACCCCACACAAGACACGGCACAAACCTAGAAGAATTGCTGAGTTTTAATTCACCGGCTGTGAAAGCCAATATACCATATTTTTAATAGAAAGAGAAGTTTTTTCAGAAAGAAAGACATGGACCCTTATTAAAAGGATGGCCAACAATAGAGTGAGATGGAAGAAGTTTGTAGCTACCCTATGTTCCTACAAGGAATAAAAGGAAATAAGGAATTTCACTAATGCTTCAATACTCATATTTTTGTATTTTTTTTAAATCTTCGAATATCAAAATGTAAAACACATTACTACACATGCAACATGTCAATATCAAAAACACGAACTGCACGTGTAGCGAGCATAGTAACGTTAACAGTAGCCTACAGTATTGCTTGAAACGAGAACAAGGGTGAATGAGCAATCACTGGTGACGAGTAATGAGTGGTGACAGACTGCTATAACAAACAAAGAGCGCGTGCACTGGCAGCAGCAAGGCAAGCAAACGATCTGTCTTCGAGATGGGAACTAACGAACTAAAAGAGCGAACTAGTTCGCTAAGGAGCTGCGAACTAGTTTGCTAAGGAGCCGCGAACTATTATGCGCAAGACTACTCCATTCCCTGTATTTAGACCCTTTGCCACAAATCTACGTCGTTTCACCAATCTGGACCAAAATTTGTATACTCACTCTTGGGAACCCAACGAGTATCACTGTCCACTTTAAATTTCGGACAGACCACCCATTTCCCTGCATTTAGGCTCTTCGGGACAAATCTACACCGTTTCACTGATCTGAACCAAATTGTGTATAATTACCCTTTGGAACCCGACGAGTAGCACTGTCAACATGACATTTCGGACAGACCAATCTATTCCCTGCATTTAGGCCCTTTGGCACAAATCTACACGGTTTCACCGATCTGAACCAAATTTGGAACCCGATGAGTAACACTGTCCACTTGAAATTTCTGACATACCACTCCATTTCCCTGCATTTAGCTCAGGAATCCCTCGGGTTTGCCAGCTTCCTAACTCACCAGCCATGAGCCCTTGAGGGTGTACCAGAAGTGGTGGGGCTACACACACCCTGTCTCTTTGAGGGCCTTGAGCAGAAGACAGGAGATATTATGAAAAGGAAAAGAAGGCAGACCCCTCGAAGAATGAGGGCATCAGGAAAGATGAGACAACGGCCTATTAAGACGGCAAATTGAAAGACTCCCTAGCCCTCGGATACCCTAATACAGTCTGAGTCTGAAGAGAACAAGAGTTGACGAATGAAGGCCGACAGGAAAGAGAAGTGAAAGGAGCCCAGCATCAGGAAGTAGAAGCGATGCCAGACTCCGCTGAGATCCCGTGGTCGCCAACCCACGTCCCACAAGTCGTGAGACCGGGGGGGGGGGCAGTTGTGAGAATAGCTTACTGATTCATCGCGAGGTGATATAGTCTGGGACACCTTAAATAAGTTACTAGAAAACCAACATGGCCGCCACATTTGGTGTTGCCAACCTACATCATTTAACACCAAAAAGTCAGCACACACATCCTTGTAACACATACGCAAATGATCCAAACTACGTAAAGGCCCTTTACATTTTACATAAAGGTGTGAAGCAGTCCTTGCTCAAGTTAGGGACATCTTGGTCATCAGTCCTCAACAGTCGAACTCTTAAGCAGTATTATGGTAGTGAAGTTAACTTAAATTAGCTCTTTTAGTTTGATTTTTAAAGCATCATATAAAATGCTTAAGAACAGAAACATTAATACTTACTGGAGGTTTTTTCCAGTTTTGCCGGGGAGCTAAAGATGAGCATGTTCATTTCTTCTTATCGGCTACATTTTTATAATTAGTCCAAAAATGCAGACCATTCAGTTTTAAGATGAGTGTTCAGAGAAGGATTTAGGAGTAGGAGAAAAATAGAATAGTGGGGTACATATTAGCTTATTATTTCTTTATTTTTGATAAGTACCATACTCATTTCTTGCATGTATAGGCCTACATATATGGAAGTAGAATTGAGACAAGCTATTGATAGCCTATTGGCAAATCCCTATTGAGATGCAAGAAGATGGTTGATCCAATGCTTAGGCCTAAATCCATTCGAACTAGTCGTGGATTTCAGGGGCATAAAACTGTAATGGCAACTCTTAAGATTTCTTCTTGGAATGGTAGAAAGCAGCAGTTGTTCGTTGAGTTTGGGACTTTGCGACATCATGGTCATGTAGATCTGTGTACTTGGACATGTGGAATTTGTCTCATAACCTGTGTTATTGTGATGGCTGTATTAGTGTGTGCATTTATTATTCAGATGAGGATTGGGAACGAGGCGGCCATGGCCTTAAATTAGGAACCATCCCGGTATTTGCCTGGAGTAAAAGTGCGGAAACCAGTTCCAAGATGGCTAAGATGGGGAGCGAACCCTCCTCTTCTCAGTTTTGCCTCACGAGGCTTAGTGTGCTTTGTTCTATCCCTCAGACCAAAATTAAAATTTCTTGGCAGAGCCAAAAATCAAACCAGGACCAAGTGCCAAAAAATTGCTAGCGGCTCAGCGCGAGATGGTTGGTAGAATACTCTCCTGACCTTTCGTCACCTGGCACATTAAAAGCCACTTGCAGAAAATTCACTGAATTCACTGACAAATTGACTACAGTCCAGCCGCTGAGTGTCCGGCTCTGACGTTTGGCGATGGTGGGAGAAGAGGGGTAGAGAGAACAATATAGCAAACTTACGGCAATGAGAAGCTGTTAATAGAACCTTGAAACTTGCCATCATTTTAATTCTTCTCTAGCATCTTCACTATGTAACGTGGAAGTCCCACACCCTATTTGCAATTTTATGCATCATTGTGTTATTCCGACATTTTGCGGTTTCAAAACCTAAATTCTTCGACCGCAGTGGATTTCCGCCTAGGTTGGCAAAGTCGCTTAAAACCATGAAGAATGTTGTCACCTGTACCAATCAGCGGTTTTCCCGGTAAGCCGGTCTTTAAATTTAGCTCGATGTTGCAAGGGCTCACTTCTGTTGCTCTTTGTGTTGGTGCAGGTTTGTTGTTTTATTGTCTTGTGTGTGCACACTTACCTGTTAACTGTGTGTAATTATATTACTTTAGTAATATGGTCAGTGGTTCGTCAGAATTCATTTAAAAACATGTGACATATTTTTTGTAGTCCACGCTGTTTTATATTTCGCGGTACAGAACCGGCAACGCTGTCTCCCTCCCTCATGAGAAATATCAGAGCCGGACACTCGACGGCTGTACTGTAGTTAAATACACGCGATGAAAGGCAAGCTTTATCGACGGAGTAATACACAGACCGGCAAAAAAAAGTGGAACAGTTAAAAATGTAATATAAATAGTATAAAATTAGCCATGAAAAAGATGTAATCACATTTTAAAAGCTTTTCACGCATTAGAACACACATCTGAAACATCCGTGAATAGTAATTGATAATATGACATTTCTTAGGGTGGTTTATTACCACCAATTACCCAATCTTCGATGGCGGGAAGTGCACTGGAAGCATTTAAGGGTTATGAGTGTTGCCGCTCGCTTATTGTTGTTCTAGGAATAACAACTGGCATTTGTTGAACACGAGCAGTGGGCCTCTGTTCTCTTCACTGACGAGAATCGCTTTAATCTTAGATCTCTTGATGGAAGAGAGAGAATGTGGAGAAGGCGCGGGAAGAGGTACAGCCCTGTTGCTTTCTCCTCCAGGACTCCATTTGGAGGTGGCTCTGTTATGGTGTGGGGTGGCATCAACATTATGGCCCGCACTGAGTTGGTGTGCATCGATCACGGGACACTCAATTCCCAAAGGCACATCGAAGAGATCCTGATGAACCATGTGATGCCCTATGCGCCTTTCATTGGTCAGAATTTCATGCTGGTGCAGGATAATGCCCTCATACTGCTCGCTGAGTTGTATAATATCTGCAGGAAGTGGGGATTCAAACCCTGGACTGGCTAGCTCGTAGTCCTGACTTAAACCCCATCGAGCACGTACGAGATATGCTTGGAAAGAAAGTCAGACAGTGTGTCCCCACCACCTTGGCACAACTGAGAACATCGCTGCTGGAGGAATGGGATCGCATCCCGGCAAATGTCATTCGACGAGTTGTGAACAGTATGCCTGAGCGTTTACAAGCTGTCATAGACTCTAAGGGTGGAAACACTTGTTTTTAGTGACCAGTGGTGTTGTGCAGTGCAAACATTAACACTGTTTTGTTTGAAAAAAAAAAAGAGAAAAAAACCAGCCCAAAAGAACATTACTAAAAATAGAAAATTGTAAGATTTGCAAAAATATGTAACGAAATTTGTGAGTTAAAGCGTTTTGTAAAACAGGTTTCAGTATTTTCTGTGGCCAACCATCTAAAATTTACATGAATAATGCAAATATTGGAAAACTGATACATATTAGTGGAATAAATTAAGAAATTACATAAAATAATAGCCCGTCTTCAAGCAAAAATGTTCAAGGCAAAACGACATACGTACCATAATAGAGGTAACACTTCAGAAGTGATGAACCAAGTAGAATACTTAAATTAGCCTAAATATCTTGTGTAATGATGAATAATAATTGTGGAAATGATGTCCTAATAGATGTTTTCTGTTTCGCTGTCTCTAACCCACCCGCTATCCCCTTTACAACACGACTTATATACTGTAGGGAAATTTCAGATTAATTCTGTAACGTATCACTCTTTTCCTTTTTCACTTTCACTTTGATAACATATCATTTTCATACCATATTTCATATTTTGGCGAAGGGGGGCATTATCAATTGTAACTACTAACCTTGATCACTTCTGCACCAGATATATGTGCTAAATCACTTAAACATGTCTTTTTATTTATTGAATATTTAACAACCGCAGCCATGTTCGACAGCATATTTAGTATGTGAAACTGCTGAAGCGATCACACTGACATCATCAGTTACCAACATATCCGATACAAAAGAGGCCTAAATTAGACGACACATGTAATGTTGCAATTATGTGAAAAAAAAAAGAAAGAATCGGGCTCTTCTTAGTTAGACGAAACCATTGGTCGCTACTAGGTTAGAAGACAGTCTGGACGAAAATTACTGATTGCACTACTGGGCGTAAGCCCCAGGTTAGGTTTGTTTTGTATGTATAACCGTATTTACCACTGTAATGAACGCTGATCGCAAGGATTCCATTGGTTTGGATGAAAATTATTGATGCGTGTCTACCCAAACTGTGCGTGACAAAAACCAGGGGTGGTGTTTGTATGGCATAACGACCTAACAATTATTGGTCAGCCATCACAGCACTTTTCGATAACCGAAAACAAGCCATGAAATTATGATTCATGCAATTAACATACAAATCCATGACACAAATCATAGTGTTCACAGCGGGTAGGAGAAACACAACAAGCAACTACGGGGTGTCACTACTCCGAAGTAACTTATGTAATGTGGCTAAGATACAAGAGTTGAACATTTTATCGCTAAAGGGTATTATTTACATTTTTCAGCAGTGCCAATATTATTGTTTGGCACTGGTCTTGCCTCTTAGTTCGAGCGTGGTGAACCTGGAATAAGGCTTTACATACAAACCTAACCTGGGGCTTATACCCCAGACCCCCTTGCTTGTATTAAAAGCAGTAATTTTCATCCCCACAGTCACCTGGCCTAGTAGCGGCCAATGGTTTCGTCCAGACAGTCGTCTATTCTAGAGTTGTACTTTTAGAGATGTGTTCTGACAGTTCGGCGGATAAGCCATTGAGCTGAAGGAAGCTGGTAATCTCGAGAACCACTGGATGTATTTTGATGCGGTTTGCATTGTTCTCAAGGGAGGTAACTCTAGAAAGAATATTCATTTATGACCAAAGGAAGCCGATTTTGTATCCCACATGTTGGCAACAATGTGTGCGCATCGGTGTGTGCCTCTAGAGTGCGCCTTGTTGACAGTTGAACGAGAGGCAAGCGCTGTTGGAACATGGCAGCCGTTTTTAAAGAGCAATAAATAAAAACTCATATTTATGCACTTATGCACATATAATGAAGTGCAGTAGTGACCAGGGTTCCTAATTTCAATACGTAATATCAGCCAGAAGATGAAACGAGGACACAAGGTATGTAAAAGTCACATTCATGTCCGATGCAAATGTATAAGTCGCATTCTACTTTAATTCAGAATTAATAATACAAGTAGCCTCGACTATAGATGCGAGCAATATTTATAACATATTGCAACCAGTGGCTTCGTCCGAACTGTGTCATCTAATCAAGTAGCAAACAGTGACTTTGTCTCACCCAACATTACATCATTCAGTGGTGCAGTAATTTATGTCGAGATCTAAAAGAGAGCTATGAGATATTGTTGGTATTCTATGAAAATATGCACATGTGATTCAAGCGCAGTGCATATCCCATTCACATGTGAGTATATGGCTCTTCAGAATTATGATTGATTCATGTTGCACAACCCTTGAAGTTCGTTGAAGGGCACCACACTACTCTGTCGCAACCATGACTGAAACAAATAAAAATAGGCCTAATATAAATATTTTATCTGCCTACTACTAAGTAGGCTATAGATCAGTAGCCAAGTACATAAGTTATAAGCTACATAACTTAAATAGTCACCAATACATTCACTACCACTAACCGAGTGTGAATCATAGACTAGGCCTACTTCCGAGTTTAAGAGTTACATGTGCAAAGTATTATAATATTATGGCTGACGGCATTTGGAAGTCGTTAATAAGATACATAACAATATTACAAGGCGAATTGAACCTAAGAATATATTCCGGAGAGAGAACTTACATAGGCTATATTTTAGGTTATGTTTGAATTAGGCCTATATGGAAAATGCAGTCAGAAGACTATTTCAAAATTTCCAAAGACCATTAAGGTTCTTTATTACGTTATTTGTGCTCTGACTGAATATAAAAATAAATAAAACAACGATTAAATGACTTTGTACTTTTAATTGTTTAGGTCTAGGCCAGGCCTACTTACTCAAATCGTAGTGATCTTCGTAGAGTTTCTCCAATCATCTCTAATCTTGTTCTTGTGTTTTTTAGGCGTCATGATGAAATCTAAATAAGAATTTATTCAAAAATTAATTAAATAAAAGCTTCGAAACATCTCAAGACTAGTGGATTTGACACAAACATATAAAGAATCTATAATAACTGTAAAAACTGTTTTAATCGATGTATATTAATAGTACTTACCTTGTACAACTTGTTACAACTTCATTAGACTTGAAATTCCAAAGAAAACTGTGAAATTATTCAAATAATAAGTCATTAGTGTAAGTCGTAATTATAATGTTGGCTGACTTTGTGAAAAATGCATTCTGGGAGTTATCGCCAGACCCTTGTCGGCAACTGTGTGGTACAAAATTTTACTGGTATTACGGTCTGTGGAGATGGCAAGATTTTAAGCAGGGTTGGCAACAATGTGCTCGCACCTGAAAACAACTTAACTTCAAGAAATGCAACCTTAAAGCAACATTTACGTAGGCATAGGGGACGGCTGGTAATGTTGCCTACTCTGTCTTGATCTAGTAACTTACTTAAGCTGGCCCGGACTATATGAAAGGACTTTCCAGAGCCCACCGTGTTATCTGCTGTCTATGCTGATGCCAGCACAGGGCCGTTGCTCAAGCCACTGTGGTGTTGCGAAAGAGTGAGTGATTCCCCGGCCAATCTAAGTACGGCGGGGAACCCCGAATGTGTGTCATCATATTTCGTCATCATCTGCGATCATCTCAGGTTCGTGCACCTTGGACCCATATTCTTTGCCGAGCAGAACACCATAAGTGAACATTTTATAAGAACGAAAATTCATCTTGTTTTTCTATATAGGGGATGTGTGACTAGAGACACTAGCTTGACTGTGGGAAACTTTCGGGATTTCCGTTGCATCACTCCCGCACTCGATATCAACTGGATCTCCGTTTTCCTCACCAACAGTCGAATTCCGTGCTAATTCTTCTTTGCTTTCATGTCTTCAATCATAATCGTCTTTATCGACGTCTAAGTTGCCCGTTCTAAATATCGGCGTTACAAAAGTAGGCAAGCGCTTGCTTTTGTGCGAGCGTAGTAGCGGTATTTTTCTCCCATGACTCGTTGACTGCATTAAGAGCATCCAACTAACACGCTTTCGGTGTCGCGCAAGTTTGCGCCATTAGGCAATAATCGCTGTTTACAATACACTGTCCACGCGTCCACCCTTCACAACTCTCAGATCAGCGACCTTGGAGTGTGGCTGTTGTGAAAGGGAGGGTAGGTTCCTAGTGAAAGTGCATTCCTCTTGTATTGTTTGGACTTCGAAGATAAAGGAAATCTGTGCTATACCACTCGCGGCAACTTGCTCTTATGTTTCGAAGATTGCGCAAGTAGACCTACTGTTACAACGCTGAGAAATGCAGTTCAGTCTTCTCGAATCTCAATGATTTCGTCTTTACGCATTGCGTTGCATCAAAATTCTTTTAAACGACTGAGAGATTGCTTTACTTAGAGTAATGATTAGCCTAGTTGCTGTGAGAATTTCTGTTTTAAAAAGTACTCTTGGAGACCCGCGAATGAACCGCAAAACGAATTATCCGCACGCGAATTATCGGGAGTGCTCTGTGATTGGAATTGGCCGACTGAAAGTTACAATATCAATTAACAATTTATGTAGAAAATGGAGAAGTGGCTTCATTCTTGATCCTGCAAGAAAATACTGCACTCGATTGAAATTCTGTGATATTCTTGTCAGAATGTTAACATTTGTGGGTTTTCTCTGCTTCACTTTAAAAAAATCTTACATATAGACTGTTCGTAAAAGTTTACAAATTTTTCTTGAGTAAAAACATTTCTGGAATAGTTACGGAAATACCTGGAAGCTATTTCCTTGTGTTTTCAATAGTTTTTAAATTTTCTCTTAATTTTGTCAGTTCCTACTCTGTTGATATTTGTAGTGTTCCTTATGGATTTTTAATTCCATGAATGGTTGCTTGTAACCATGTGTGCCCCATGGCAGTTTGGTTTAGGCTATTAATATTATTGATTCCTTCGCACATTTTATATCAGTGTTTTATTGTATTGGCAACGTGTCCAATTGCATTGGTCCGTTCGCAGTAGAATCAGTGTCACTATTTTATAAAGTTATTATTGTATTAATATTAATATTTTTATTATTTAACATGGTGGCCACTACTCCTGGAAAACCTGGAAATCCTGGAAAACTCTAGGATTTTTATTAGGTCTGGAAAACTCCTGGAAAATGATGAACAATTTGAAAACTCCTGGAAAATAGTCACTGTTAATTAATTATAAAAATCTTTCCATGTTAAATCATACTCCCGCTGCGTTTTTGAGTGAGCACTCTATCGTTAACGAAAGAAATTTCCTCAGGCTACTTGTTTCTGTGTGGGAGAACATGCGATAGTATTTTTGTAAAACATTTTGAGTATAGACAACTTGACCGCTGTAAAATTGCAGGCGGCCCTTTTTTAAGTGGATATTTGAGTCGCGAAGGCTTTTTTAAAACAACAATTCAATCATTTGTGTGTAGGCTTGCGTATCAATAACGCAATCACCACTAATTTTTGTCAACATCTGTATAAGTAAACCAAACACAACTGCTTTATTTTGGTCTTGAAGTTAGCAACCGATAATGCCCCGCTCCATGGGATTCGCGCTTATTTTTAAGTCTGGAAAAATTAGAATTACTCCTGGAAAATTCCTGGAAAACTCCTGGAAAATCGTTGACCGATTTGAGTGGCCACCATGTTTAAGGCCATATTGTAATCCCAGTAATGTACAGTATTGTTTTGTGTAACGACATTCTGAAGCTTAGTTTCATTCTGTGTTGTATAGTATATTTTATATTCAGTTTGTACAGATTTCAAATGTTACGAGTATTTAAGCCTGGCAGGATGTAGCTTGTTGAGTGTTATTCCCGAAAGCTAGGGTTATTCAGAATGATGTAGTTAGTTAGTTATTGTTGTTTTAAGGGGCGGAACTACGAGGTCATCTGCCCTTCTTAACACAGATTAAAGAATACAATTTTGAATTGACTTTAAATTTTTGAGGTGGACATCTAAATTAAAAAAAAAAAAAAATAAAATAAAAAAAAAATTCTAAAAATAAACAAAAATTACGGAAAAACAAAATATTGGGAAAATTTTCAATTTTTGGTCCGTATTGACAATTGTAATTTGTTTATTCAAATTAGCAGGTTCCGCCTATCAATACCTTAATGCATTTACTTAAACCTAGGTGCAGTACATGTTTCGGATCATTATCGGTCCTTCATCAGCTGACTTAATGTCTTGTCACAGCAAAATACATAAAAAACATTGAGCATTGTCACAAAGATATGCATACACGTTAAAATATTACAATAATTCTTTAAAATTCAATAAAATATTCAAGGGAATGTTTAAACTTAAACAAATTCAAAAAGGAAGCACGCAGGTACTGAAACTATATGTTGAAGAATATAGATGAACCCATAAAGACTGAATAAATGATCCTACCACCTTAATATATTCTAGTATAAGTTGCTAAGCCATATTTGTAAAGGGCAGTCCCCCCGAAGAAATCGCTGTGTACGAGTGTGGTTTTCTAGCTGGAAGTGAATTATTCAGAACTGATTGTTGTATTTTGAAGTGCTGCATGTGTGCTTGGCTGTTGAGCCGATACGTTCATATTGAGTGAAAGACTGAGCATGGCTGTTGGGCCGGTACACTCGCTGCTGTGCTTTGTATGTCGGTACTTGAGTACGAATATTATTTGGAATCCGCGACCAAATTCTGCTAGATCGCAAAAAACGAAAAGGACTACTCTTTGCCAACATCAGGAGTGCGGCGAGAAAGGACATCATCTTTGGGTAATGTGAAGCCACGTATGTACATATTGGTTAGTCAATGCCAGGCTTAATTTTTAGGGTCAATTTATATATTTTGTGTTGTAAATTAGTCATCATTTGATATTATGTTTGAGAATATAGAATTAATTAAAATTTGGCAGCAACTGGCTGCTGTCAGCTTAGCCGGTGTGTACGCTGCTCGCATACGAGAGGATTACTTTGCTGCCTGGATTTGCACCTGCTTCGAGCCGCGCAATTGGGACAGTTTTTCATCCATTTGTTTGCTCCCTATACAAGGTAATATTAGCCCAACAAGTTTGCACGACTTCGCCGCTCACATGTGAAGAGAACGGGAGTACTAAAGTGACTGACAAGATGCTAAGCAAGAAATCAGCATCATTTAACAAAAATATTGAACTTGCAGTGTTTTTTAAATTCTTTTTTTAAATCCTTTTAAAGCTTGAATATTTTATTGAATTTTAAAGAATGATTGTAATATTTTAACGTGTATGCATATCTTTGTGACAATGCTCAATGTTTTTTATGTATTTTGCTGATGAAGGACCGATAATGGTCCGAAACATGTACTGCACCTAGGTTTAAGTAAATGCATTAAGGTATTGATAGGCGGAACCTGCTAATTTGAATAAGCAAATAAACAAAAAACAAAATATTATCATTCAAAAACGAACAAGTCGTTAAGTCAATGTTCACTGGAAAATTTAGATTGCTGGCCCTAACCCACTGTCACTTATAAAGCGGATAACGCGATCAGCAACCACCGCGTCATCGGCTAATATAAGTTTGAGTGTCATCTGCAAACCAAGGTTTCTTCGTAATTCAGCAAGATCCACACACTCGGTGAAAATGTGGGCCACGGTGAAAACGGCTCCACAGGCAGAATGATGTATCGGGCAGTTCCACGACTCATCGGACTGGTGATAAGGCATCAATGTTGGAGACGTGTGTCTCGTTGATTGTTGACATCATTTTGAATATGAACTGTGTAACTCGTGGACATCCGAGTGGGAGATCTGAGAATATAACCCAAGTAGCCAGGAACTATGTTTTGTTAAGTGGCGGAAGAAATTAGTTCTTTGGTTCTATAAGACTCTGTCCTACATAGCTCAAGGACTTAATTTATTCAGAACTGTTTTCCGTACTTTGAAGTGCTGTGTACGAGTGTGGTTTTCTAGCTGGAAGTGAATTATTCAGAACTGATTGTTGTATTTTGAAGTGCTGCATGTGTGCTTGGCTGTTGAGCCGATACGTTCATATTGAGTGAAAGACTGAGCATGGCTGTTGGGCCGGAACACTCGCTGCTGTGCTTTGTATGTCGGTACTGGAGTACGAATATTATTTGGAATCCGCGACCAAATTCTGCTAGATCGCAAAAAACGAAAAGGACTACTCTTTGCCAACATCAGGAGTGCGGCGAGAAAGGACATCATCTTTGGGTAATGTGAAGCCACGTATGTACATATTGGTTAGTCAATGCCAGGCTTAATTTTTAGGGTCAATTTATATATTTTGTGTTGTAAATTAGTCATCATTTGATATTATGTTTGAGAATATAGAATTAATTAAAATTTGGCAGACCGGTCGTTTTTTGTTAGATGCCTGTAGTTAGCTTTCCTACCTTTTCTAAGTTTTTAGTAGGTTTGGGTTAGGGCTATGCATGTTGGGGAATGAAACAAGGACAATGTGTTTATGTAACTTGCCGCTAGAGTGTGTTGTATGTTGTAGTTGCTAATGGAATAAAATAGTGAATGTCACGGTGTTGTTCTTCCTAACTTCACGCTATAATACCCCACACTTGGTGCTGAAAACTCCGATTTTAAGTGCTAGAGAGAATTACGTTATAGTGGTGAATAGTTTAAGCCAGCAGTCTACACTACGGACTAGCTTCACACACGAGGAAGAACGACCAACAGAATTGGGCAAGCTACCAACGAGCTACATTTGGAGACGCCATTACCTTACACCATCATACAGATGAGCTATTGAAAATTATACTAGCCTAACTAATATTACTTTGTGATATCTAGCACATGTTGCATGCTTATGAAGGCAAAACACATCACATATTGTCAATATCGTTGTCATTAAAATAATTGATATTGGACATTCCAAGCAGTGGTGACTTGAACGCCATCTATTAGAAGTACGGGACACTGCATACAGTATTACATGCACGCAACCCTGGGTACTAATAAACTTCAACTGTCTGCGAGATTCAGAAACCATTAGTCCTCGCTTACCTCAAACACTTTCACATCAGTGCAGAAGTAACTAATGTATGACATCAAAAATTCGCATGATGATTTATGAAATATGCATGTGATCTGCATGACAAAGAAAAGCAATAATATTCATTGGATGAAGTTACGGACGCAGCATTCAACTCAACGAGACGACAGTGACATCTATGAACACAACTTGATTCAGAGTATCTTCGCATGCTTCCTATAGAGATCGCTAGTAGCCTAGAATTCTTATCACGAACTCGTGCATGCACTCTAGGAACAATATTTGGAACTGTGTCTACCAGCGACCGTCACTGCATACTTCCCACGTCTCCGGCAGGTAGCAGAGGGATTACCCCCTGGCCATCTTGCAGCTCCACAGCCACGACAATAGCCTACGGGGCTACCTCACTTCCTTGTCCACAGCAGGTAGCCGAGGAATTACAGCAGCTGTCAACCCATTGTCAAGTATTACAATACCCTACCCACTATGTCTAACCCGGACCAGCCTTCACAATTACAGAAATTGAAACGTCTCAGAAAGACGGCAAGAACACTTATTACCAAATTCACTACGGTAATAAATGATGCAACACCTAGCTCAGAGATCGACTACGAATACAATCAGATTAGACTTCAAGAAGCATTAGACCGTCTAACCACTCTCGATCAACAAATCCATGACGTCCTTCCTGACACCGAGTATAACGTTGACGTCATCTCGTGCGAAGAATATACCGATCTTGCCAAGAGAGCTCTCCTCAAAGCGACTCGCGCCATTGAAGAAAAAACACCTGTCGATAATGCAAGTCTCGCGTCTGCCAAAGACGCCGCTGTGCCCCCTCCACCCTTAATGCACACAGTTAAACTTTCTGTGATCAGGTTGGAACCATTCTCAGGAGACGTAGAGAAGTGGTCCCGTTTCTGGGAACAATTCCAATCATCTATTGACGGCAACCCTTCCATTTCCAGTATCGATAAACACGTTTTTCTTCGCGGGTACTTGGAGGACGAGCCCAAGAACTTGGTCGACGGAATTCCAATCACCGCTGACGCATATGAGGAGACAAAACAGATTCTCATTTCACGGTACGGTGACAAAAACAGAATAATCCAAGCCCATCTGGATTACCTGGAGACTCTACAGCCTATATCACACGTCACGCCCAACGCCTTAAACATGACATTCATCGAATGTAACCGGCGGATACAGGCCCTCAGGGCCTTGGGAGAAAATGTTGACGAATATGGCCGAATGCTAGCTCCGAAAATTCTGCGCGCGTTCCCGGAGGACATTGTTCGCCGTTGGATTATTCATGCCAAGAGAGAGAATATCATGGAAAGCCACATTACTAAATTGATGCGATTCTTAAACGAAGAGGTTGACGGTGCTCTAACCACACAGAAAATCAGAGGAAATCCTATAGCTTCAGCAACCCTTATCCCCACTACAGCTGCACTCCAAATTCATGCCAAATCAAGCAAATCGTCACCAAAAGCGAAGAAGACGATACTTCCATTCTGAGTATTTTGTGACCGACGAGGCCATTGGGGTCAAGACTGTAAAACCATAACAACCGTGTATGATCGCATTCAGAAGCTAAAATCGAACAAGCGCTGCTTTCTTTGTTTAAATCGAGGACACGTTGTTTCGGACTGCAGCAAGAAAGGTCAAACGCAGTGTGCTACATGTAAGAAGTTACACCATAGATCTATTTGTGATGGAGAACAGAGAACTCTTTCTACTCCGTCATCTCAAACGGCAGTAGGGAAAATAAGCTTAGCAACCTCCGGCTTTACTTACCTACAGACCGCTCAGGTGTGGATTACAGGACCCACAGGTTTAAGCAAACTTACTCGCTGTGTTCTCGACGCAGGAAGTCAGTCGACCTTCATCTCCAAGTCACTAGTAGACGATCTTCAGCTGGAAGTAATTAGACGACAAGAACTGACTGTTTGTGCCTTTGAGTCAAACCCTACGAGCTCCAACACTAGACGACTTGTACGATTCAATATGAAAGGGTTTTGGACTAACACGAGCGTCTCTCTCTATGGTTTCGAAAGTCTTCACGTTCTTTCACCACAACCGTCAGTTCCACAAGACATTACGGCATTGGCACATGCTCGTAAGTTACAGTTAGCTGATCCTAGGACGGATTCCCATGAAGATCTACCAGTTGAACTCCTTATCGGTAGTGACCACTACTGGAAAATTATCAGAGACAGTCCTCCCTTACGTGTCTCCAAGTCACTCGTGTTGGTTCCTTCTACCATCGGCTGGATACTCAGTGGGGACCGATCCGGTATGCACGTGAATTCAGCCACAGTCAATTTCATTAACCTCGAGCAGGCTTCTTTCCAGTCAGACGAAGACTTCAGAAGATTTTGGGACCTCTAGACTATTGGTATAACTGCTGATCAAGAACGCCCACATACGCCGAAGGATTCCAGAATCCTTGAGGACTTTAAATCATCTTTCCGAATCGAAGAACAGCGACGCGTAGTCTCGTTGCCAAAGAAGCAAGGCATTCTGGAACTACCCCATAATCTACACAATGCCGAGGCGCGTCTGAGCAACCTTCAGAAAAGACTTCAAAGCAATGACGACTTCAACCAGATGTACTGTAGCCAGATGTTCAGCTACATTCACAATCAGCACGTGGAAGAAGTCAACACGACAAACTCACCCGAAGTCATGTTCTACCTTCCTCATCAAGCTGTGAAGAAAGAAAGATATGGAAAAACCAAGTGGAGAATAGTATTCGACGCATCATCTCATCAGGCTAAGTCACCCTCTCTTAATGACATGTTGGAGATGGGACCAAATTTATTACCAGAGGCTGTGGCAATTCTCCTGCGTTTCAGACTTCATCGACAGGGGATCATCAGTGACATACAACAAGCCTTTCTTCAGCTAACCCTGGACAGGAAAGACAGAGACTTGACCAGATTCCTCTGGTACAAAGTGATTCAAGACGACGGAGGACACTTCCACACAACAAATGACATAGTCACTTATCGTTTCACTAGGCTCCCTTTCGGCCTGACCTGCAGTCCTTTCCTCCTCTCAGCAACCATCAGGGAACATGCGGACAAACACACACTCTCCTTTCCTAACGCTGCACCACTAATCAACAGCAACACCTTCATGGACGACATTGTTGTGGGAGCAGCAGATGGCAACTTGGCAGTCACCTTGTATTATGAACTCACTGCCTTAATGAAGATGCTCAATTTTCCTCTTGCAAAATGGGCAACAAATTCCGATGTACTGAGAGCCGTTTGGAAGGCAGAAGGATGAGAGACTGCGCTGCAGACTCAGGTGCTAGGAATAAACTGGTGCACTTCAAGTGATTCTTTTATGGTGGACACGAAGGAAATCCTTGATAAAATCCCAGAAGGACCAACCACAAAAAGACAGCTTTTGAAGATCGTCAGCAGCTTTTACGACCCACTTGGCTTGTTCACTCCGGTATCTCTTGTCGGGAAACGATTGTTTCAGGATACTTGGTGCCGGGGAATTGATTGGAATGAACTGTTACCCAACGATCTTGCCGCACACTGGCATGCTTGGATATCTACGCTCTCCTCGCTCTCGCCAATACGCATACCGCGCTGGCTCCACACTTCAAGTAAAGAAGACACTCAGGTTCATGTGTTTTGCGACGCTTCAGAGCGAGCTTACGGAGCAGCCTTGTACATTCGCGCAACTAATGAGGACACTATCTCCACTCACCTAGCCTACAGCAAGTCCAGACTGACTCCCGTTAAGAAAGTCACACTACCACGCCTTGAACTCCTTGCAGCCTTAGTGGGAGCACGGCTTCTACGATATTTTGCAAAAGCAACCAATTTCGACACTTCCCATGCTACTTTATGGACTGACTCCACTGTGACATTGGGTTGGATACGAGGACATCCAAATAAATGGAAGACCTTCGTCTGCAACCGTGTGACGGAGATACAGTCCTACACAACACCATCACAGTGGAGACACTGCCCCAGATCTGACAACCCTGCAGATCACCTCTCTCGGGGACTTCTTCCTGGTCAGATCCAGTCCTTAGATATATGGTGGCATGGACCTTCCTGGTTAACACAGGAAGATTCTTACTGGCCTCAGGACGCACCATCGCTTCCATCACTCCCAGAAACAAAGAACACTGTGCAGACTGTCCTTCACGTCGATTTGCCAGAATCGATCATAGACTCCACCCAGTTCAGTTCCTACACGCGCCTTCTACGCGTTACAGCTTGGGTACTTCGTCTGACGCGAATCCTTCGCCACAAAGACCACGAAAACGGGGAACTCGCTGCTCAAGAACTTATTGCGGCGCGTACCTACTGGATAAAGGTCGTGCAGAAAGACTGCTTTCCTGCTGAACTTGGAGCTCTACAATCCAACGTCCCTCTCCCAGTAAGATCCAAACTACGATGCTACAACCCCTTTCTAGAAGACGGTGTTCTGCGGCTTGGAGGGCGACTGGAGAGTGCTGACATTACTCACCAGCAGAGGCATCCCATAATTCTCGATGGCGACCATCACTTTACACAACTTATGATCAGAGACACACACATCCGCCTCCATCACTTGGGAGTGCGAATTGTTCTTTCAGACCTTCGGATGACCTTCTGGATACTGCGTGCTCGTCGTGCCATCAAGAAGATACTATATCGCTGCCTTCCTTGCAAAATGGCCCGAAATCGTCCCAGTCAAGTACTTGAGGCGCAACTCCCTCCACAGCGTGTCATTCCACAGAAGGCCTTTGCAGTAACAGGCATTGACTTTGCTGGACCGTTATACGTAAGGGAAGGTCATACAACTAAAAAATGCTACATCACGCTCTTCACGTGCGCAACGACCCGAGCCCTTCACTTAGAACTTTGCCGAGATATGAGCACTGACAAGTTTCTGCAAGCACTGCAGCGGTTTGTGGCGAGACGTGGCATTCCACACACTATCTATTCTGACAATGCCCAGACATTCCACTGTGCAAATCGAGAATTGGCGGGACTATCGGCTACCGTTTCCGATACGAAGGCTTGCCAGTACCTATCACGAAACAACATCACGTGGAAGTTCATCGCACCACGCGCGGCTTGGTGGGGAGGCTGGTGGGAAAGAATGGTTGGCTCCACCAAGCGATGCTTGCGAAAGACACTTGGGCGCTCTTCTGTAGATGAAGATGGTTTGCAGACGATACTGACATCTATCGAAGCCGCGCTGAACTCCAGACCACTCACCAAAGACGACGACGCCAACGTGCTCACCCCAGCTCACTTCCTTGTCGGTGGACAACTCAATGCACTGCCCTCTGGACCTGAACCTCAGCCCGGTTGCCCCATTAAAGAATACAGACTTCAACAACAACTGGCGGACCATTTCTGGAAACGATGGAGCAAGGAATACCTGCTTCAGCTTCAGCTTCAGAGTTTCCACCAGGTGAAGCAACCGAAAGGGACGTCACCACGACTGAGGCTTGGAGACATCGTTCTACTCCAGGACGAGGTGCGGCCACGACATCTGTGGAGGAAGGCCCGGATTCAGGAGCTAAAACCAGGCCGAGATGGACTTATCCGGACGGTGATTCTATCCACGCCAGAGGGGACCCAGATCGCCCGACCTGTCCAGCTGGTCATCCCCCTTGAGGTTGACCAGGGTGGGGAGGATGTTGGGGAATGAAACAAGGACAATGTGTTTATGTAACTTGCCGCTAGAGTGTGTTTTATGTTGTAGTTGCTAATGGAATAAAATAGTGAATGTCACGGTGTTGTTCTTCCTAACTTCACGCTATAATACCCCACAATGCACAAGGCAGATCGTTTTAGGATCTCTGCACTCACCCAGGGATTAAGAAGAGTCTTTGTCAAGTTGTTAGATATTTTTAGTAATTATTCTTTGGCGGCTTCGGAGACGTAGTTGGTAGTATGCTGAGCTTCTATGCCCAAGGTGGCGGGTTCAAACCCGGACGAAGTCGTCGGTTTTTAAGAGCGTTAAAAATCCCTCAGTATGCCTTCCTTTGGGAGGAAGTAAAGCCGGCGGTCCCATGTCATAGATTTATGGCATGAAAAAGAACCTTTCACTAACTACACTTGTGTGAAGCCAAAATTTGTAGGTTAGGTATGATTAAAGATCTTAAGTTACAGCGTTCGTTACCGGGCGCTGGTTGCGATGGCTTCTAGTAGTAGCAAAGTTCACAGCTAGGTGTCGTGGATGGTAGCATTTAGTGGCGAAAGTAGGAACTACTTGAAATTATCGTCTGTAGTCCTTACTTGAATTAAAAACAGATAACACACAAGGATAGGGATGTACAGGACCAACTCGATGCATGGGAGGAAGTAGTGTCATCCTATGGAATGAAGTTTTCGACGCAAAAGATAACATGTGAGAAGTACATAGTATACTCTGGAATAAAGTTAAGCGGAGAGCAATTGAAGAGAGTGCAGAGCTTCAAGTATCTGGGAAGTGTCATTGAAGAAAATGGAGGAAATGCCTTGGAATTAAATGAAAGAGGAAGGTGTGCTGATGGATTCTTCAAGAGTGTTAGAGGCCTGATATGCAGCAAGGATGTGCCACAGAAATGTAAAGGGATCATGTACAAGACTTACTTTGTGCCGATCCTAACGTATGGATCAGAAACTTGGGTGATGAGGGAGAGAGATAAAAGCAGAATACAAGCAGTGGAAATGAAGTTTCAGAGGAGTCGTATAGGTGTAACGAAAATGGACAGAGTCAGAAATGATAGTCAGAGAAATATTGAAGGAAGAACCCCTACAGGATAGGATTGAAAAATCAAGGCTACAGTGATATAGACACGTGAAAAGAATGGGAGAAGAGAGAATACCACGGAAAATATTGGAAATGGAGTGGAAGAAAAAGAGACCTAGAGGAAGACCAAGGGATAGGTGGATAAAGGGGGGGTGAAGAAAAGTGTCGAGAGAAAAGGAGTTAATTGGACAACAGTGACAGAAGAGAAGTGGTGGATGGACAGAAAGAGATGGAGAGGCTTGTGCTCCAAGCAGACCCAACCTGCGGTTGGAAACTGCTCTAGTTGATGAAGATGACGAACACACACTACTACCCATTTAAGATTTGATTGCCGCTGAGCGTGGCTGCGCCAGCGTTTGTTGATTATTGTAGCAAGAGCCCCACGGGGTGAAACGGAGGACACAGTGATGACAGAGTGCAGTCTGCACGTAAGTCAAGCAGCATTACGCACGCTACCTGTCCTAGAAGTGCAGATAAGCGCCACAGGAGCTCATATCACCACGGATAGTTAAACGATGACTGAAGCTACTGTAGCTGAGTTATATCCTACTCGCGCAACTGTACTGTCAACGAAGCAGAGTTGGTTGTTATTGTTTTAAGGGGCGGTACTTCGAGGTCATCTGTCCCTAACGAAGCAGAGTGACGTGTGACACAAGTAAACAGTGAATAGTTCCCATCTCGACCGCCGGCAATCAATTCGTGAAAGGGTAATAATACAGTCATCCAACGCATTCTTGGTCTTCATCGTCCTTTCTTCCCTGTCATCCGTTGTTCCAGTGCTCGTCTTGGTAGCCTTACTTCATTCATCCGTTTCACATGTCCAAACCATCTCAATCAGTTTTGCTCCAGTTTGTCATTTAGTTTCTGTACTCCCAGTTCTTTCTGTATATCTTCATTTCTCACTCTGTCTCTCCTCGTTTTCTGGACCATACTTCTCAGGAATCTCATTTCGGCTGCCTGTACTCTGCTCGCATCCCTCTTAGTTATTGTCGAAGTTTCTGCTGCATATGTCATTGTTGTCGTTTGAGTCGTCTTTTGACTGGTTTGATGCAGCCCTCCATGGCTCCCTGTCCTGAGCTAATCGTTTCATCTCTACATAGCTACCACACCCTACATCCGAGGCAATCTGTTTAACATACTCTAACCTTGGTCTACCCCTACAGTTCTTGTCCTTGACCCTTCCTTCCATAACTAAGCTTGCTATTCCTGGGTGTCTTAGTATGTGTCCTACCAACCTATCTCTTCTCTTCATTAGCAGTCGCCAGAAACATCTCTCCTCTCCCACTTGTCTTAATACCTCTTCGTTTGTAACCCTATCTACACATCTGATCTTCATCATTCTCCTGAACACCACATTTCAAACGCTTCAATTCTCCTCTTTTCTGCTGCACCAATAGTCCAAGTTTCACTCCCATAGAGTGCGATGCTCCAGACTAAGGTTTTCAAAAATGTCTTCCTAATACCTAAATCTATATTCGATGTCAACAGATTCCTTTTCTGTAGAAATGCTTTCCTTGCCTGAGTCAACCTAATTTTTATATCCTCTTTGCTTCGTCCATCACTGGTTATTTTGCTTCCTAATTAACAGAAGTCTCCTACTTCCTTTAGATTTTCACCTGCCAATTTGACTTCCATAGGGGTTTCTGATTTATATCGGCTGCATTCCAATATTTTTGTTTTAGATTTATTAACTTTCATCTTGAATTCTTTCCTCAAGACGGAGTCCATACCATTAAAAAACTCGTTCAAATCCTCAGGCGTGTCGGCCAAGATGACTATGTCATCAGCAAATCTCAGAGTTGAAATTATTTCTCCTTGAATCTTCACTCCCACTTTAAATTTCTCTCTAATTTCCTTCATTGCTTGTTCAATGTAAAGATTGAAAAGTATGGGTGATAAGTTGCAGCCTTGCCTCACACCTTTCTGAATACCAGCTTCTCTCTCATGTCCATCAGCTCGAATGACTGCTGTCTGGTTTCTGTATAGGTTGTAGATCACCCTCCTATCCCTATACTTGATTCCAATCATTTTCAAAATGTCAAACAATTTAGTCCAATCAACGTTATCAAAAGCCTTTTCTAAGTCTACAAATGCCATGAACGTTCTCTTATCTTTTCTTATTCTACCTTCCAAAATCAGCCTAAGACTTAGTACAGCTTCCCTTGTTCCTACATTTCTCCTGAAACCAAACTGGTCTTCACCCAATTCCGCTTCTGTCTGGCTGTCCATCCTCTTGTAAATTATTCTAGACAGGATCTTTGAAGCATGAGTAATCAAGCTGATTGTACAGTAATCCTCACATCAGTCAGCTCCTACTTTCTTCGTTATAGGAATGATAACATTCTTCTTGAAATCAGAGGGTACCTCACCTGTCTCATAAATCCTAGACACCAAGTGAAATAACCTGATCAGACCTTCATCTCCTATGCAGCGTAGCAACTCAATCGGTATATCATCCATACCTGGTGCTTTGTTCCTGCTTAAGTCTTCCAATGCTCTGTCAAATTCTGATTTCAATATTAAATCTCCTTTTGCATCCTCATCAATTTCCTCCTCCCTTTCCATTACATGATTCTCAATCTCCTTTCCCTTATATAAACACTCTATGTAAGCTTTCCATCTCTCAACATTTTCTTCCCTATCTGTTAGGCCGGTATTACACTATATAAGAAATTTGTCAAAGATCTTTGGTAAAAGATTTCTTATAAAAGATATGACAGTGTAATGGGGAAATCTTTTGTAAAAGGTGGTTTTATAAAATTTCTTTTATAAAATGTATGAGCATCATGGTATCTTTGATAAAAGATTTAAACCAAAATGGCGGATCATAACAGCTGGGATATTACCACAACAAAGATGCTCATATCCGAGTGTGAAATGCATTAATTGTTACATAATATGTTACATAATGAATGGTATTCAATGTAAGACATAAATAACAGATAGTGTAGATAAAAATAGCCGAAACTATAAGCACTGCACATAGAGGGTACACACTTCAGGACCTAAGGAGGAATTAAATAGTTGAATAGGCTGAAATAAGCCGTGAATAGTAGTGTGTTTTATTATTATTATTTCCGATTATTCCCCTTCAGGAGAGCGTGAGAACTTGAGCCAATCACAGCTTCACTTCCTTTTCCTCTCTTCTTTTCTTCCCAAAACCTCTTCATTAGTTCACTGTGCTTTTTCTTCCTTTCCTCTGTCCATTTTTTCCCTGATGTATCTTTCCTTGAAACTTGTACAATTTTCGTGTTTCTGATTTTATTTCTAAATTGTTCTCTGTCCTTAATGTCGTCTTCAGAGATTTTAAGTAATTCCATGTCTTCATGTACTTCTTTAATCCAACTGGTCTTTAATTTACTTGCATTCACGATATTGAAAATCTTCTTAGTGAGTCTGTTCTCATCCATCCTATATATGTGTCCATAGAACTGCAGACGTCTCTTCCTAAATTTATCTACAATGGTGTCTGTATTTTCATAAAGTTCCTTTGTTGGTCTCCTGACCCAAATTCCATTACGGAAAACAGCGCCATGGATTTTCCTAAGAATTTTTCGTTCCTGTTTCTCAATATCGTGAATTCTTGTCATTCCTCTAATGACGGTTGTTTCTGCCGCGTACAAGGCTTCAGGCAAGACAACTGTGTTATAATGGCGCAATTTTGCATTGCGAGATACTGCTCTTTTGTTATAATGATTCCATGTCAGCTTGTACGCCTTCTGCAATTTTACCATTCTATCTGCATTAGAAATTGTGTTCAATCCTGTGGGTTGGATGGCTTCTCCTAAATATTTGAAGTGAGTGACCTGCGAGATTTTTCCATATTGCGTTCGCAAGGTGATGTTTCCTGTTGATTTGGTATCCATATACTGTGTTTTTTCATAGGAAATATCAAGTCCCGTTTTACTGGAGATTTCATGTAGTTTCTCTAGCGCTAATATGGCTTCATCCTTGTTGTTTGTTAAGATGGCCAGATCATCTGCAAAGGCCAAGCATTTCACAGTGACTCTTTTCCCTTTCTCCTTTCCAATTTGGATACCTTTCACATGCTTTTCCCATTCTGTGATGATTTTGTCCAGTACGATGTTGAACAAGAGTGGTGATAAACCATCCCCTTGTCGAACTCCAGTATGTATTGCAAAAGAGTTAGAGATTTCTCCCATGAATTTCACCTTTGAGGTAGTTCCCAATAATGTTTCCTGGATGATGGCCCTCGTCTTCCTGTCAACTCCTAATTCTTCTAGTCTGTTAAACAAGGTTTGTCTGTCAACCGAATCGTAAGCCTTTTTGAAATCCACAAATGTGACTGTAGTGTTCCTGCATCGTCGGATGTGCAGTATGGTCTTGAGGTTCCAGATCTGCTCAATACAGGACCTTCCCTTCCTGAAACCTGCCTGATATTCTCCAATATGGTGGTCCACCTGTGGCTCGAGTCGATTCAGCAAAGCTTTAGAGAGAATTTTATAAGCGACTGGAAGAAGCGAAATTCCTCTATAATTATTCGGATCAGTTTTGCTTCCCTTCTTATGGAGTGGGTGTATCAAAGCACTCTTCCATTCTTTTGGGATTTTCTCTGTTTTCCAGACATCTGATATTATTCTGTGAATTTTTGGTGTTATGTGTTCATGATCCAATTTCCAAACTTCTGCAATAAGTCCATCTTCACCAGGGGCTCTATTGTTTTTTAATGACTTGATTATGTCCACTATTTCTTCAAGTGATGGTGGAAGTGAATCAAGGTTGGGCACTGGTTTTGCAAATTGAAGTTGTTCAGAAGGTGCTTCGCAATTAAGGAGTGTACTGAAATATTTAGCTAGAATTTCACAATTATTGCTCGTATTTGTTTCCAGAGATCCATCAGGTCGTTGGAAGCATAAACTAGGGGGTTGAAAGCCTGCTATATTTTCTCTAAAGGTCTTGTAAAAATTTCTGGTGTTGTTCTTAGTGAAGTCCTGTTCTATTTCATTTAGCCTATTATTATCATAATTGCGCTTTTCTCGGCGAATAATTTTAGAAGTGTTTTTCCGAACCTGCACAAATTCTTGCCATTTTTCTGTTGTTTTATGGCTATTGAAATTATTCCATGCTTTAAACCTATATTCAATAGCATGATCGCATGTGATGTTCCACCACCTATGTTTTCTCTTTCTCGGAGGTTGATCGAATATTATTGCTTGTTTCATTTTCTCTGCAAGTTCAGACCAGCTCGTGGTATCCATTTGACGGATTTCTTCAATGATGTTCATCTTGTTGAATTCAAGGTATTCTGGATCAGTTCGGAAAAGCTGGGTTCCCCTTATCCTTTGTCTGTTGGGTTGAAATTTTACCTTGATTTGTAGTAAATGATGATCTGAGTCAAAGAATCCTCTCCTGGTTTTCACATTAAGGACTTCTTTAGCGTTCCTTCTAGAGATAGCAACGTGGTCAATCTGGAATTCTCCAAGTGTTTCATTGGGGGATATCCATGTTGTTAATTTACGCGTAGGCTTCTGGAATTGTGTTGACATAATTTGGAGATTGAAATTTTGACAGAAGCTTATAAGGTGTTCACCATTTTTATTGGTTCTGCTATGAGCAGTGTATGGTCCTGTAATTCTCCTATATTTCTTTTCTTTTCCTAACTGACCATTAAAATCCCCCAGTAGAATCTTGACATGATGTTTGGGAATTTTGTTCGTGATTTCCTCCAGAAGTTCCCAGAAGTCTTCTATTACCTGAGGGTCTTTCCTGTTGTAGTCATTCGTTGGTGCATGCACGTTAATCAGTGTGTATACCTTGTTTCCCGATTTTATTGAGAGTGTTGAGAGTCTTTCTGATGGTGAAGTAAAATCAATTACTGAATCTGTAACGGACTTGCTAACCGCAAAACCTGTGCCAAATTGTCTTGGTCCTGTGTTGATCTGCACTGCAGGTTTTCCTTTATAGAGCCTGTAATTCTCAGAATCAAAGTGATTTTCATCTGTAAATCGTGTTTCCTGCAATGCCAAAATTTTGATGCTGAATTTATCAAGCGTGTTCGTTAGATGTTTGAGTTTCCCAGGCTTAAGCAAAGTGTTCACATTAAGTGTACCTCTGAAACACTTTCGTTTAGGTCGAAGAGGTTTTGAGAAGCTCCGATCCTTCTCTACATGACATGTCTGGTCCCCCAGAATCCTATGACCAGAACAGGGATCCAATCTATTGACTGGGGCCTGGGGTAGTGGAATCTTTTCCTGTCGTTCTGCCATGGTTGCTTCAAGTTGAAGATTGTTTGTGGTGATCTCCGATGGAGATCACAAGATTTTAAGACTTAATTGTCGAGATTAAGCCGTACTTCGAACAGCCGCACCAACTAGGTGAACAGACGCTGCTCACTAGCCGCTGGATGCCAGAACAGACACTAGTGAGTTGAATATATGGACATCCATATACCTTTTACTCTTATCAACCCCGAGCACTGGGGTGCCTCCTCCGCCTCATACGCTGTACTGAAGTCCATCTTCTCCACCGTATTCGCCGTTGAGGTCTTCACTACTAACCCTGAGCTTGGGCCCTCCATATTTGTAACCCCTGGAGAGAGGGTGTCCCAGCATTATAAAGCCCCCAGGAGTTGGGCTACCTGTTGGTCCGCGGGTTCTATTGGGGGGTATTTGAACCAACCCTACAAACTGTAGGGGCCCCCTATCCGCCACCTGGGGACGCGCTCTCTAGAGGTTACAGGTTCCCCCGAGAGAGTGTGTTTTATGTTATAATACAATTTGATTATTTCACTTATGGTATTACAAGCGAATGTAAATAAGCACTTTATCATCACCAGTACGTAATGCATGTAACCAACCTCCGTGAGCATGTGCTTAGTTGGCTGAACGAGTCGAGCGCTCGACTCCGGCCGGAAAAGACCTGGGATTGAATCTCACCTAATCCATAGTTTTTTACATGGTATGTTTCAATTTTATTTGCTAGAGCAGTGGTAGTTTTGAACATCACCATCATTATTTTCATCATAATTATTAATAATTAAATAATAATGCAATTTTTCAAGTCTTCGTACTGCAGCTCGTTCACAGAGATTTTACTCGTATAAATATCTTTCCTGTCACATGGCGACCCACGGTTTAACCCATAGTCGTTTAGTTTATCTTTCCGTTTCTTTTACATACCGGTATTTCCACTACAGAATTTCCACTACCGTAAAACAGTCAAGTGAACAAGGAACTGTCCTTCATCCATTTTGCTGAACTATGATAAAATATTTGATGTAGTGTAATGGTATGATTATTACTTTGTATAACTTTTATAAAAGTTCAGTTTTATAAAATATTTTATAAAATTTCTTTGACAAACTTCTTTGATAGTGTAATACCGGCCTTTAGAGGCTTTCCATTTGTGTCCTTAATATTACAGCACTTAGTCTTCTTTTCCCCTAAAGTATTCTTAATCCTTCGATAAGCTGTATCTACTTTTCCTGATTTCAGACAATTTTCTATACCTGCACATTTCTCTTTCAGCCATTCTTCTTTCACTTCCTTGCACTTCTTGTTAACCTCATTACTCAGACGTCTGTATTCTGCTTTCCCCTTTTCATCTCGTGCATTCTTGTGTTTCCGCCTTTCATCCATCAATTCTAGTATATCCTGAGTGATCCACGGTTTTCTGCCTATTCTTTCTTTCCTACCAATGTTTTCTTCTGCGGATTTTGTTATTTCATTCTTCAAAAATGTCCATTCGCCTGCAATTGAAGCTTGTTGAGGGTTTTTCATTAGTCCTTCCTTTATACTCTTCTTGAATCTTTCTTTTACATCCTTCTCTTTCAGTTTTTCTATTGCCCAATTTTTTGGCTTTTGACTTTTTTTCAGTTTCTTCAACTTTAAACTGCATTTCATAACAACCAGATTGTGGTCAGAGTGTATGTCAGCACCGGGATATGTTTTACAATCCAAAATCTGGATTCGAAACCTCTGCTTGACCATAATGAAGTCGATTTGGTAACGCCCTGTATCTCCTGGTCTCATCCATGTGTATATTCTTCTATTGTGGTTATTGAATAAGGTGTTAGCTATGACCAACTCATGCTCGGTGCAGAATTCCATCAGCCTGCTTCCTCGATCATTCCTTTCACCCAATTCGAAATCTCCTACTATCTTCCCTTCGCTTCCTTTTCCTACCACAGCATTCCAATCTCCCATTACTAGAACATTTTCATCACCCATGCCATACCTCAGAATTTCATCTATTTCTTCGTAGACAGTTTCAACATCTTCATCATCAGCATGACTGGTAGGCATATAGACTTGTACCATTGTGGTGCACGTTGGTTTTGTATTGATTTTTAATACAATAATCCGTTCACTATATTGCTCATAATATTCCACCCACTGTCCAAGTTTCCTACTCAATATGAGACCAACCCCTGCTTGGCCATTGTTTGATTTAGTGCTAATGACCCTATAGTCTCCTGACCAAAAGTCCTGTTCTTCCTGCCAGTGCATTTCACTAATCCCAACCAAATCCAACCTCAACCTATCCATTTCCCTTTCCAAGTTTTCTAACCTTCCACTTCCTAGCAGACTTCTAACATTCCAAGCTCCGATCCGTTGAATATCAGATTTCCTCTTTGTCACTTCTGTGATGTTTACCCCCTCTCGAGTAGTCCCCACCCGGAGATCCGAACGGGGGACTAGTTTACCTCCGGATTGGAATTTTACAAGGGAGGAGGCCATCATCACATGTAATTATGCATAGAGAGGTGCTTATCCTCGGGAATAGCGTTACGGCTGTAGTTTCCTGTTGCTTTCAGCCGTGCAGCAGATCGCAGTGTAGCCATTAGTTGGCTTATATTATCCATATCTTAGCCGTCTATAAGACAAGTAAAGAATTGATTTATTCTGAATGGCTGCTACTCTCTTTCAGAATAAGTAATAGACTAGCGCTTAAAGACAGCCCAGCGGGGCTAACGAAGTGACTCGAGTACTCACGATCGCAACCGATCATCCATCCCCCTCGAGAGAGACCAGCGGGGCAGTCAGCTGTTTCTCGTTCCTCATTGAGACAGACCAGAAACTTCACAACCTACACCGATCATTAGGGCTAGGAATTTTAAGTAAATACATATTCTTTCCCTTTGCTTCTACATAACCAAAATTGCTAAATGTCCCATCCCCTTATCTCCACTACCTTAGCTGTCATATAACTACATTTCACTGTTACATATCAGATCACAATGACATTTGTTTTACATATTTTTAATGCAAAATTACATATTCTGTGATTTTACATACCGGTATTTGATCGAAATGACATTTTGTTTAAATATAATTTTGCTTTTATTTAAAATTACATATCTGTCTCTTACTGTAAAAAAAAAAAAAAAAAAATCGCAAGTGAAATATACGGTAATTCTAAACAGTGTATGTATGTCTACCCCTTGTTATTTCCGTTTTTCCAACGGGGTCGGGGATGAGATGCCATGGATGTAGTTGTGGCGGATGGTTTTTACGGCCGGATGCCCTTCCTGACGCCAACCTCATGAGAGGAGATAATGAGAGATGAAATGAATTATTGGGTAATTCTAAACAGTTTGTATGACAATATTTGTTCACTAGGAACTCAGGTACGGTACGGTACCGGATTTTCCAAGCAATTCATAAGCTGTTGAGAAAGGGTCAGGGAAGAATATCAAGAAATATATTACTGTCGACCAAAATATTATGTGCACTCGAGTTTGAAGGTTGTTTGTGAAGTAACCAATAGACCTACATAAAATCCAATAACATCATCATTTTCGTCGTTCTATTTTACGTTAGTTCATGTAGGTTTGGAATTTTTAATTTATATTTTAATATTTTTTATCGCAGTTGAAACACAAAAAGTGCCTGTTTTTAAGCGTGTTTCAACCATGCGTCACATTTAAGAATTATTATCTCACAAACCCGTCATCAGATCGAATCCACATTTTAACAAAATATACATCGGAATATTGTATAACTGGTTTATTAATTTCAAAATTGTGTGTGTTCATGAACGAAAGTTATCATTTTTGTAAGATAACTTTTTCTCGGCTCGGGGTCGTTGGAAAATGTAGTTCTTGGTTGCGTTGTAATCCTTATACATCAAAAAGTTATGCTGTATGACTGTGCAATACGTAAATTAATTCACTTATTTTATATCGGTTTGTATTTGTACGGGAAATTAAGACATGGTTCACCAGCTAGCCGCTCCGGGAAATGCTGTACAGAGTTGCTGATATAGAGCCCATCACTTCCGAGCTAGGCGCGCCATGACGCGTGATGGAGCCCATCTTGGCAACGCTGTACAGCTTTCACCGCAGCGGCTAACTGGTGAACCATGTCTTAATTCTCCGTACAAATACAAACCGATATAAAATAAGTGAATTAATTTACGTATTTCACAATCATACAGCATACCTCTTTGATGTATAAGGATTACAATGCGACCAAGAACTACATTTTCAAACCACCCCGAGCCGAGAAAAAGTTACCTTACAAAAATGATAACAACTTTCTTTTTTGAACACACACAATTTTAAAATTAATAAACCAGTTATACAACATTCCAATGTATATTGTGTTAAAATTTGGATTCGATTTGATGACGGGTTTGTGAGATAATAATTCTTAAATGTGCCGCATGTTTGAAACACGCTTAAAACCGGGCACTTTTTGAGTTCCAGCTGTGATAAATAATATTAAAATATAAATTAAAAATTCCAAACCTACATGAACTAACGTAAAATTGAACGATGAAAATGATGTTATTGGATTTTATGTAGGTCTATTGGTTACTTCACAAACAACCTTCAAACTCGAGTGCACATAATATTTTGGTCGACAGTAATATATTTCTTGATATTCTTCCCTGACCCTTTCTCAACAGCTTATGAATTGCTTGGAAAATCCGGTACCGTACCGTACCTGAGTTTCTAGTGAACAAATATTGTCATACAAACTGTTTAGAATTACCCAATAATTCATTTCATCTCTCATTATCTCCTCTCATGAGGTTGGCGTCAGGAAGGGCATCCGGCCGTAAAAACCATCCGCCACAACTACATCCATGGCATCTCATCCCCGACCCCATTGGAAAACGGAAATAATAAGGGGTAGACATACATACACTGTTTAGAATTACCGTATATTTCACTTGCGTTTTTTTTTTTTTTTTTACAGTAAGAGACAGATATGTAATTTTAAATAAAAGCAAAATTATATTTAAACAAAATGTCATTTCGATCAAATACCGGTATGTAAAATCACAGAATATGTAATTTTGCATTAAAAATTAAAAATATGTAAAACAAATGTCATTGTGATCAGATATGTAACAGTGAAATGTAGTTATATGACAGCTAAGGTAGTGGAGATAAGGGGATGGGACATTTAGCAATTTTAGTTATGTAGAAGCAAAGGGAAAGAATATGTATTTACTTAAAATTCTAAGCCCTAATGATCGGTGTAGGTTGTGAAGTTTCTGGTCTGTCTCAACGAGGAACAGCTGACTGCCCCGCTGGTCTGTCTCGAGGGGGATGGATGATTGGTTGCGATCGTGAGTACTAGAGTCACTTCGTTAGCCCCGCTGGGCTGTCTTTAAGCGCTAGTAGTAATAGAGGATTTCTACTAACAAAAATACTAACGTTCTACCAACAATTAAATACCAAAATTCTACTAACGAAAAAAATACTCAAGTTCTGCCAACAACAAAATACTACCACTAAATCAGTCTGTTACCAGGCACACTCATAATGCATCCTCACTCATCACAGTCTAATGAAACAATGAACTATATCTAATAAACAATGCAGCTGCCACCAGACACATTCACACACCAAAGTCTATTGGAACAATGAGCTATATCTAATAAACAAATTAACTACATACTTACAACTAAAACTAACTACATACAAAGAGTATACCTGTCGAGAATTAACGAGGAGGTTAGGTTCAAAATACGTACAGAATGCAATGTAGAATTGAAATACTTAAAAAAGGCAAATGAGATTGAAAACACGTACAAAATGCAAATGAGATTGAAAACACGTACAAAATGCAATAGAGGTTCAAAATACTTACAAAATGCAATTGAAATCGACCAACATCAGGCAATCTAAAAATAAATTCTTGATCTGTTGCGATCATTAGTTTATTATCTATGGCGTGATAAGTTTTATATCTGCAAAAATATAGATTCGCGCTAAAATATCGTAATTGTGAAAATTACGATTTCTTCAGAAAGTCAATAAAATATGTTTTTGTATAACATGCATCAGAATTTCTGGTCTTCATAATAGAAATGGCTTCCAGACATCGATGACCTGAATTGTGTCCTGTTCTTCTCTACCGCGAATCAAGGTCAACGAATATTAATAGCTGAATTTGAGTGTTGAAATATGTGGTGTTATAAGTATATATAATATTTTCGATTGCAAATACTCACTATATATTATAACGTGTGAGTAGTTATAATTCAATGAATACCACAAAGAAAAAAAACTAGCAAAAAATTTGAACTTGCCGGGATTTTATCCACGAACCCCCAGACTAAGAGCCCAAGTTGCTACCATTACGCCACGGATGCACTTCGATAATACTTGATAAACAACTGGTTTAGTATAACTGAATCATATTTAGTGTTGAAACCAACGATTTCATTAGCGTTTTCTGGCGATTTTATAAATCATTTGGTACTAAATATGTATTATTTTGTTCACTGCTTTCCTAAAAGGATATAAACTTCGGAAATTACGGAAATATATGTATTTATGAGCAAAAATAGCGACCATTTTGAAAACGGTATGGCACAGGCCCACAACGATATGGTACGGTAAGCCTGACCTGTTGGTCACTTCTACGGTTACATATTCCATTATAATATGCTAATATCCTACCGAACATCTCTTTCAGGACAGATTAAACCTCCCTATGTACGATAAGCTGAATTGTTGAGGGCAGGCCTTGTTGAATCTTAAGTTACTTCCGTATTTTCGTTTCTACCAGGATAACACACGATTTTTATACAAGATGTCTGTACAATGGGGTAAGTTATTGCCCAATCAAAGTTATAAGTTCAGGTTTTCCAAGTAAGAAATGTAGATTGTCAGAAGCTTTTTGTTGTTACAGGTCCCTTATTTGGAAATGATGATTTCAACGACGATGAGTCCACGACTTGAATTTTATACAGTTTTTAAATTCTTTAAGCATTTTGTCCAATTTTTTAATTGCAATGACGATTTGAAAATCTCATTTAATAAAAAATTAACAAATTTTATTGAGAGGGCACACTGGATCAACCCTAGACTGTTTTGTGAGAATTTCATTAGTGCTATTGACTGAAGAAATGTATCATAGTTGATAAGGACATCGTATGATAAAAAAAAATATTGTATTTTAAAGTGGATATTCTTATAATAAATAACACTTGCATGATTCATACATCCACCATCTTGAAACTATTTAGCTGATGACCTTGTAGTTTGGGTAACATACGCTTCCCAGATTAAGGTATATTGTTGTATATTGTTGGTAGAGATCGGCTGATTAGGTTAGTCGTAATTTGATTTAAGGTTTGAACATTTGGGTGGCCGACATTTTGTTTCCGTCAAGATGGTGGCGATATAAAACATGCCACTGAGGTGCCCTTTGCTTGTGCTACTTCTGTACAAAATGTCATTCAATTCGGTTTCACCGTGCTTGAATAGGTGGGGGGAATTAATTTGCACACATACATGGCTGCCATAAGCAAACTGTTATTGTTTCCTATGGCTAGCCCGGATTCCAATCCATCAGCTTACCATAGGCAAACTATTGGGCTGATGACCTTGTAGTTTGGTCAAAAGATTCTTCCTACATAAATGTATGTTGTTGCAAAATTTGGAAAAGATCAGATGATTAGGTTGGTTGTGATTTGATTTATGCTTTGAACATTTGGGCCGCCATTACGTTTCCGTGAAGATGGCGACGATATAAAACATGACGCTAAGGTGCCCTTTGCTAGTGCTACCTTTGTACCGAATTTTGTTCAATTCGGTTCCACCGTGTTTGAATTGATAAGGGGAATAGATTTGCACACATACATGGTCGCCATCTGCATACTATTGGGCTGATGACCTTGTCGTTTGGTCAAAAGACACTTCCCACATAAATGTATGTTGTTGCAAAGTTTGGTAGAGATCAGATGATTTGGTGAGTCGCAATTTGATTTATGCTTTGAACATTTGGGTGGGTGTCGTTACGTTTCCGTCAAGATTGCGGCGATATAAAACATGACACTGAGGTGCCCTTTGCTAGTCCTACCTCTGTACCAAATTTTGTTCAATTTGGTTTCACAGTGTTTGAATTGATAGGGGAGGACAGACATGCAGAGTGCACATACATACATAAATACATACTTGATCTCATAAGTCTACTTTCATTTTTTTGCAAAAATCGAAAGTAGGCTAAAAATTGCACTTTGAAGTTGGACCCCATAAACAACACGCAGGAAAAGCACAGTAGCACTTCAAATTGAGTATGTACATCCCCATTAGCCAGAGCAAGGGACTGACCATGAACATAAAATACAACAGGCTGCATTATTAAGTTATAAACAAGGAAGTTTTAAACCAAGATTCTTTACAGTTCACAAAAACAAACCATAAGGAAATGATGTTTGTGTTCTGTACCCCAAAGAGAACACGACAAAAGGACATAGGTGCTGGTATTGAAAAAAGCAAATTTCACAGAAAATCAAAAGGTTTTACCAGAATATATATTTCAGAGAGAATTTTGTACATTTATAATATGTAATAATTTTGAACACAGTAGAGAAACTTGACAATCCTGCTATCCGTACTTGGTTTAATAAGTATGTTCGCGGAAGTGGAGATTTACCATCAGCAAATCAGATTCGTCAGAAATACATCCCCATGATTGGCGAAAGAAGGAGGGAAGAAATATGTCATTATAGGAACATAATATGTTTTGTACATAACTTCTTTAGCCTTAATTGGTATATCCTTGTTCTATACTAGTCCCCGTACCTGTTGGTAGAAGTCACTCCTGAGTTGTATTCTTCCGCTAATTTCCAAATCTAGTCTTCCATCTTCAGTCAGTTCACTTCCCAAGTATTTGAAGAGTTTCACCACTTCGGATTCCTTATCTCAGACTTTGATTACTCCTTTTCCTTCTTTCTTACCTCTACTCATCACCACTGTTTTACTCTTCTCCACATTTATTTTCTCTGCCCATTGCTCAATCTTTTCATTTATTATGTCTAACTGTTCTTGTACCTCCATCTCATCCTCCCCCCTGATCACAACATCGTCTGCAAACAACATTACCTTCATTTTTGTCCTACTATAGTCTCTCATTGCTGCCTTCATGATGTCATCCATCACCATTTAGAACAATAAGGGTGACAATATTTTTATTATATTTTTTTGTAATTTCTAATTTCATTATGTTTCCCATACTTTTTAAATATTCATCTTAATTTTGACAGTTCTTGCTCTCAAATCTTGATTGTCTTTTCCAGATGTATTTTTTCTTCTACTCGTATAAATGGTTGCATACCTGCCAACCCTTTCAATTTATTCGGAAACTTTCCGAATTTCCCCCTCTTCTTCCGATCTTCTTAATTACTATTTCTTCCGAATTTCGGAACCCGGTGATATATTGTAAAAGAAAAAGGTACTGCAAATAATTTCCATTCTCAAGGAGATTCTCTCGTAAGTCGTAATTGCTTTTGTGATTTGCGAAACCTTGTTTTTTGTGTAAGTTTGTGTAAGTTCCTCGCTTGGCAGTGAGCTCCATAGCTGCGATCTCGGAATGGTGAGTCTGGCCAGGTGGCTGTGCAGTATGGGATTGAAACCTTGTATGCTACGCGCGGTGATTGTGACTTGATCCGTTTGACGCCACGTGTTAATACTCTGCTAGCGTCACGTTTAGTGTGTCGGTAGATAATTATTTCAACGAGTTGTGTCTATGTTTGTTTCGTGTCGTGTGTTTTAAGTTTCTCTCGTCACGTCATGGCGACAAAACCTCATAAACGTTATCTCCAAGTGTTCAAGGAAAGCTATAAAACTGAATTTCCATTCATTGTACAATCTAGTAGAGGAAATCATTTTGCTCTTTGTTCCGTGTGTCGCTGCGATATAAATATTTCTCATGGTGGAAAAACTGACATTGTAACTCACAGCAACACTCTAAAACACAAGGACAGTGCTAGTTGTTTACAGAAGAACAATAAATTAGGTACAATTTTTGTTCACAGGAATGAAGACAATGCTGCCATTCGAGCAGAATGATTGTTCACGGCGTTCATCGTAGAACATAATCTCTCTTTATCATGTTCCGATCACGTGGGTCAATTGTTTAGAAAAATGTTCCCGGATTCGGAAATTGCGAAGAAATATGCCTGTGGGAGGACAAAAACATCTGCCATTGTTCATGAAATGGCACGTGGCGCCGTTTCAAAAATTTGTAATATTTTAAAATATGGGCCTTTCGCCCACGCCACGGTAACCTGCGCATGATGAAATCTATCATTTAAAAAAAATCTTCCTATTTTTGACTTCTGAAGGTTGGCAGGTATGTGGTTGCTTTCTGTCTGTTATGATTTGATATGATTTTTATTTAATCCTTCAGAAGCTTTTATCATTTCAAATGATCTTGTCGACGTCATCGTTATGCTTGAGTCAAAAGTTATGCGTGACGGAGACAGTGATGTCATGCAGCCGCGCGGGAAGCCTTAGTTAATGGGTAATGGACGGCGAGTGCGTGACGTCATGCACCCACGCGGGAAGCCTAAGTTAATGGTTAATGGAGTCTGTTGAAAGAGTCCTGGGGCTTCGAGCGAAGCGAAAAGAATACAGGGTGACTCCTAAAGAGGTGCACAAGATGGCCGAGAAGAATACAGGGTGACTCCTAAAGAGATATACAAGATGCCAGATATGAATATAGGGTGCCTCCTAAAGAGGTGTGCAGGATGTCAGAGCAAAATACTGGGTGACACTTAACAAGGTGTACAGTTTGTTAGATTCAATCAAATACAGGGTGACCCTTAAAGAGGTGCCCGCGCGGGAAGCCTAAGTTAATAGGTAATGGAGTCTGTTGACAGACACCTGCGGCTTCGAGCGAAGTGAGAAGCCCTCCTGAGCCTTTCTAACGTGTAGCATTTGTAGCATGCGTCATTTGAAATGATATAATGTCTAGTCATTCAGACTGACTGTAATTTTTTTTAGGTTGATATTGGTTGCTTTTCAATTATATTTGCTTCGCAGAGTAGTTCATTGCATTTCAGGGTTGACCTCGGAGACTCCATCTATGATTCCTAAGTCCTAAAGTTAGGTTCTGATTTTGGCAGTCAGGTGGCTCTAATGGCATCTGGGAGGGATCACGGACATATCTAAGTCATTGGATTAGTCGAAGCTCAGTTATTTGTCAAATGAAGACTTGGAAATTTGTCTTGGTCATGATGTGGCCTGCAGTGTTGCAAGTGGCAAAGTGCTACTGCCTGGACAGCCAAAGATTTGGTTAAGATTCCAAGTCTTATTCAAGACTATAGAGTGGGTTCAAATTCTACCACATGCTAACCTTGAAATGACTCGTATGTTTTTTTTTCTTCTGATTTTAACTTTTTGGCGAATGCTGGTAATTGATTACATATACATTCATTTGTACGAATATCGCAATGGCAAAGGTGATTTCACATAAACAATACATGGTACAGTGCTGAATAACCACTATAACCTATGTCTTTCAGTTAAACATCACCCTAAGTATAGTGAAGCTAAAGTAGGCATTGTGTGTGTGTTATGAATTACTAGCTTAATGTGTTTCAGACTTGTGTAGAGACATTGTATTTTAATGAGTATGTGATGGAATAGTGGTCAGTTATTAAGTTTAAAATAGTTGCTTTTATAGCAATGATGTTTCATTTTTAACAATATATTTCAACCTAATCCCAGGAGATTATGAATACACGCAAGCCGAGAAAGTGTGCCTCGCAACCCAGCAGAAGGATCGAGGGAATGAGTACTACCGAGCTGGAGATTACCTACAAGCCTTTGAGCATTACAATGCTGCTCTAGTGCTTGACCCATCTCCTGTTGCCTACAACAATAGAGCCCTGGCCTGTAAGTATGTTATTATAACTCTGAAAATATTATTCCTTGTGCACAGTAAGTCCTGGTACTGACAGCGGGCACCTTAAGTGTGGTTTTTACCCTTTCTCTCCCCCCCCCACACACACCCTCCAGACAAATGCCGGGATGGCACCTTATTTCAACTCCCCGGGCTCCTTCCCTAGTCTTAGACTGTAATAATTACAGTTGCCCAAGAAATTAGTCGCCGCTGAATCTTAGTTTATCAGACAAATTGTACACATATTTATGCACTTGGGACTAATGACCAAGATGTCCTATGTCCCCTAACTAAAGTAATAATATTATTAACCTTCAGAGTGCTCTTGATGAAACGGTTCGTCACCAATTCTGCCACACGGTGGTGCTAATGATGAAATGGTTTGTCGCTACGCTCGCACCCTTTTAGCTCCACCTTCCAGCTGTTTGAGGCGATGTTATTTGAAAGTAGACTTGCCTGCTCTTTGGTGATAGTCCATAGAACCACTTAATTCACTTTCTTAATCTCTATGGTGCTGCAAATTATGCTATTCATTTGTTCAAAGAGATGGAAAAGTTTTACTTATGTTTGACCTCTGTGCATTGTAATGGCTGACAGACCTTGTAGTAGTTCGAGTAGTGGCAATTCTAAACGTTAACCATACCCAGGAGGGGACATTGGGCTGTATCTCTCCTAACAGTTTCACCCGTAGTGATAGGCCGTTAAGCCAGTCGTTACATAAGGCAGTCTTTACCTACATCTAGTTCAACTATCCTCCTCCACCCCCCCCCCCCCCCCCCCCCCCCCCTGAGAATTATTTTGCGGGTTCGCCCCTGTAGAAAATTTATTCGAGTACAAGTGTGTAAATTATTTAATCAGTTTGAAGCTTTCCGCCGAATCAATACAAATTATGTTTGCGCTAACTAAGGTACATGTTTTGAACCATACAAAGATCGGTCCTTCATCAGCCTCTCACATGAATGGCAAACACATCAAAAAACATTGAACATTATCAAAAAATGCATGCACACTAAGACATTCATAAAACACATATTAAAACGTTCCATTAAAACTGTACAAACATATTAAAAACACATTGAAAGTTCTGAAAGTCCATTTGACTTGTTCAATCGCCAACATTTAAATACGTGCCGTATGATTGGAGATCTTGTCCTGTTCTATTGTCTGCTTCTTGGTTTCTTGTCTGTATGTGCAATAATGTCCTTCATTTAGTGAAGGGAGTCCTATTGTCATGTATAGGGAACGGGAATGGAGTAGTAGTCCCATTTGAATGGTTCAATATGAAAAAAACTTTTAGGTTGCTTCCAGACCGCACCAAATAGTCCTCTGTTGAATGAAAAAATAAATTTATTTAGTGAATGGACTTAAGCGATGATACTCCCACAAGTCCAAACCCTCCTCCACGTGGTGGGAGACGGGCAACGGCATGAAGTAGGGGATTGCCTGTAGGGGTGAAGTACAGTGGGGACTTTGTGTGCCCCGGGACCGCTACGGTAGCTGTGAAGGCTCTATGGGAACCCTGAAAAGTGACGGCTGACGGGGCTCTGGTGAAGCTACGATAGGCCTAGCAAGCCAGTAGTGGATATCATATTTGCTTTCAAACCAGGAACAGGCCTCGGAAAGGACGGATGCAAACGACGACGACCCGGATATGCTAATGGACTACGAGTTGGGACATTAAATATACAGACACTGACAGGAAAAGTGGAGGAGATTGTAGATGTGATGGAGAGAAGAAAACTGGATGTACTGGGCTTGGCAGAAACAAGATGGAAAGGAGAAGGTCACAGAGAACTGAGGAAAGGGTACCGATTGTACTGGAGTGGGAACAGTGAAGGAAGGAGCAGCGGAGTAGGAGTAGTTGTGAGAGATGGAATGAAGGAAGAGGTAAAGGGAATAAGTGACAGGATCATGAAGATCAGAGTAACTGTAAAGGGAAGAAGCCTGGAGATAGCCCAGGTATATGCCCCTCAAGTTGGATGTACAGCTCAAGAGAAGGAAGACTTTGAGGAGGAGCTACAACAGCAGTTGAATGGTCAGAGCATCATTGTCATGGGAGATTTGAATGCACATGTGGGAAGTGAAAGGCAAGGATATGAAAATGTATTGGGAGCAGAAGGATGGGGTAGCAGGAATGAAGAAGGGAGAAAGTTGCTGGATTTTTGCAAGAGAAACGGTTTAGTGGTAGGCAACTCCTGGTTCCGGAAGAAAGAAAGCAGTACAGCAGTGATTTAACAAAGAAATCTTTGGTAGATTACATGCTCTACGACTGGGAAATGAAGAGAAGTGTCAGAGATATAAAGGTAATACCATCAGAGGCCTTAGATAGCGACCACAGAATACTTGTAATGAACCTGGGAGTTGTTAAGGATAGCAAGAGGACAGAGTATCAGGAAAGGAGAATCAAAGTATGGAAACTCAAGGAAAAGGAAGTCAAGGAAGAATTCCAGGAGATAATAAGGGAAAGGATGCCAACAGACAATCCTAAAACAGGGGTAGAGGAATGGAAGCAATTCATAAACACAATGGTGGAAGCTACAGTGGCAGTATGTGGAAGAACAAGCAACAGAAAGCGGTGTAAAGAGACACCATGGTGGAATGAGAGAGTAAAAGAAGCTGTGGGAAGGAAGAACAAGGCTTTCAGAGTGTGGTTCCAGGAAAGAACTGATCTGGCAAGGGAAAGAAGCAAACAAGATTGTCGCAGAGGAGAGGAAGAAGTGGATGGTAAAGTGGACAGAGATTATGGAGGAAGACAGCAGAGGAAATAAGAAAGTTCTTTATGGGATGGTCAAAAGTAAGAGAAGAGGTCTGCGAGAGGATGTGGTAATGATGGACAAAAACGGAAATGAGGTACACAACAAAGAGACACTCAAGACAGTGTGGAAAGAGTACTTTGAGGATTTGCTGAATCCAAATGGTCATAGGGAGGAAGACAATGTATTGGAAGATGGAGAAGACAACACAGGAATGGAAAAGGACGTGACTTGGAGAGAACTGGAAATGGCTATAGACAAGATGAAAGGAGGAAGGGCACCAGGTGTGGATGAAGTGAGAGTTGAAATGGTGAAGGCAGCAGGGGAGGTTGGGAAACAGTGGCTGTACCGTGTGATGAGGGTGATATGGAAGGAGAAAAAGACCCCAGAAGATTGGAAGAAAGGATTAATTGTCCCAATATTTAAGAAAGGAAGCAGAAAGGAGTGCAGAAATTACAGGGGAGTCACACTCATACCTCACTGTGCCAAGATATATGAAAAGATATTAGAAAGTAGAATACGAGCCAAAGTGGAGAGAAAATTGAGAGAGGAACAGTATGGATTCAGACCTGGGAGATCAACAGTGGATCTCATATTTTCAGTGAGACAGCTCCAGGAACACCACTATGAATTTGGAGAGGATCTGTTGATGGCCTTCCTGGACATCGAAAAGGCCTATGATAGTGTGTGTAGGGAGAAGGTTTGGATAGCAATGGAAAAAATGGGAGTGGAAAAAGGGACTGTAGGCAGAGTGAAGGAGATGTATTGTGGAAGTGTGAGTTGTGTGAAAGTTGGAGGGGAAAGAACAGACTGGTTCAGACAAATGAGTGGCCTGAAACAGGGTAGTGCGCTGTCACCCCTTCTCTTTATTGTGGTTATGGACGAGGTAATGACACGGATAGCAGGAAAGATAGGAGAAGATAAGATGAAAGCAATGGTGTTTGCAGATGATCTCATGGTCTGGGGAAACAAGGAGGAGGAAATTCAGGAGCAACTGAAGGCTTGGGAAGAAACAGTGGGAGAGTACGGATGGAAGTTCAACATCAGTAAATGTGAGATCCTGTTAACGACCAGGAAAAAGGACAGACCAATGAGTGGGATAACACTTGGAGGTGGACAGCTGAAGAAGGTGGAAAGTCTCAAGTACTTGGGAAGTATAGTGGAGGATAATGGGGGAAATGACAAAGAGATTACGGAACGTGGCAGACAGGCAGAAGCATTTCTGAGAAGCATTAGGAACTTAGTGTGGAATAAAGATGTCCCACAAAAAAGCAAGGAAGTGTTATACAGAAGCTACTATATCCCGATACTGACCTATGCTTCAGAAACGTGGACAATGAAGAAAAGAGACATAAGCAGAATACAGGCAGGTGAAATGAACTTCCTGCGAAGTAGGATCGGAGTAACAAGAAGAGACAGGGTGAGGAATGAAAAGGTCAGGGAAATGGTGAAAGAGGAGCCCTTGCAAGGTAGGATTGAGACATCAAGACTGAGGTGGTATGGACACTTAAAGAGAATGGATGAGAAGAAGATTCCCAAGAGGATACATGAGTTGCAGATGCAGAAGAATCGACCAAGGGGAAGACCAAGAGATAGATGGCTGAAAGGAGTGGAGGAATGTGTCAAGAAGAGAGGCGAGGACTGGACCAGAGTGACAGCGGAGAGGTGGTGGGAAGAAAGAACTAAGTGGCGAGGCTTATGTTCCAAACAGACCCAGCCTGGGGCTGGAAACTGTACAAGATGATGATGACTCCAATTAGATCAAACAGAAACGACTGCTAGAAAATCCTTACCTCCCAGTGCATGCGGTGAACATGCACGCTTGAAACAGCTGTAGCAACTGAAGTGCTGAATCTAGGCGAGGCGAGGTGAGGTCACCTGAGACATGTAGGGGGGGAGAAATACCATTGGTGGAAGCAATGAGCGGAGGTTCGGGGAGGTACTTGGAGAGGGAGGGGCAAAGGAGGTTGGGTGGTACTACGAACCTAGATCTGTTTATTTATGGAGGTTTTTTATGTTTGTTGTTGGTGACAAAGTTTGTCAATGTTTCATATAAAACATTGCTATCGAAATTGATTTCATTCAGATTGTGTAACGGGTTGTTTCTCAAGGCCTGGTCTATCTCAAGCTGTTCCAAAATATTAAGCATAATGCCTTTGCTGCAATAATGTAAAATTTCTAAGTCTTCCTCAATTTTCGAAAAGTTGTGGTTGTATTCCTGCGTGTGATTATTAATGGCTGAGAATTTTGTGTGCCTCGCAGTGTGGAAATGCAGACAGAAGGATTGGCCATGGGTTCCCCATTATCAGGCATAATGGTCAATATTTACATTGACCATTTGGAGAACATTAGTATCAGTAAATTAAAAGGTATCAGCTATTGGACAAGATACGTCGACGACGTTTTTCTGATAGTAGATAATGAAATCAGCAGCATCAATCACATCACAACAGAGCTAAACCAAATTGATAATAGCATCAAATTTACCACAACATCCGAAATAAAACAGTCTATAAACTACCTGGATCTAACTATCATTAGAGACACCATGGGCCTACGATTTAAAATATACGGGAAACCAACCCAAACGCACACCACCATTAGGAAAGATTCAAATCACCCGGCCAGCCATAAAAAAGCTGCTTTCAGGGCATATATCAACAGAGCTATTAACGTACCCCTCTCAGAACAAGATTGGAATAAAGAGCTTTCCACCATATACCAGATCGCCATAGCCAATGGTTTTAGCAAAATGTACGTTGATTCCCTTTTAAGCAAAATTAAAAATAAACCAGTCACAAGTTTGCAACCAATAGAAAAGAAGTAGTCTTTTGCAGTTTTCACTTACGCAAATCAGCTAACGCATAACATCACGAACGTTTTCAAGAAACAAGAGGTTAGAATAGCATACAGAACAGACAACACCACTATGAAACACTTATTTAACTCCAAATCGATCAACAAACAAGATAAATTCCAGAAATCCGGTATTTACGGAATAAAGTGCAAGGACTGTGATGCAGATTACATAGGTCAAACGGGGCGTAGTTTAAAATAAGATATAATGAGCATTTCAACGCTGCGAGGCACAAAAAATTCTCAGCCATTAATAATCACATGCAGGAATACAACCACAACTTTTCGAAAATTGAGGAAGACTTAGAAATTTTACATTATTGCAGCAAAGGCATTATGCTTACTATTTTGGAACAGCTTGAGATAGACCAGGCCTTGAGAAACAACCCGTTACACAATCTGAATGAAATCAATTTCGATAGCAATGTTTTATATGAAACATTGACAAACTTTGTCACCAACAACAAACATAAAAAACCTCCATAAATAAACAGATCTAGGTTCGTAGTACCACCCAACCTCCTTTGCCCCTCCCTCTCCAAGTACCTCCCCGAACCTCCGCTCATTGCTTCCACCAATGGTATTTCTCCGCCCCTACATGTCTCAGGTGACCTCACCTCGCCTCGCCTAGATTCAGCACTTCAGTTGCTACAGCTGTTTCAAGCGTGCATGTTCACCGCATGCACTGGGAGGTAAGGATTTTCTAGCAGTCGTTTCTGTTTGATCTAATTGGAGTATCATCGCTTAAGTCCATTCACTAAATAAATTTATTTTTTCATTCAAAAGAGGACTATTTGGTGCGGTCTGGAAGCAACCTAAAAGTTTTTTTTCATATTGAACTACTCAAATGGGACTACTACTCCATTTCCGTTCCCTATACATGACAATAGGACTCCCTTCACTAAGTGAAGGACATTATTGCACATACAGACAAGAAACCAAGAAGCAGATAATAGAACAGGACAAGATCTCAAATCATACGGCAAGTGTTTAAATGTTGGCGATTGAACAAGTCAAATGGACTTTAAGAACTTTTAATGTGTTTTTAATATGTTTGTACAGTTTTAATGGAACTTTTTAATATGTGTTTTATGAATGTCTTAGTGTGCATGCATTTTTTGATAATGTTCAATGTTTTTTGATGTGTTTGCCATTCATGTGAGAGGCTGATGATGGACCGATCTTTGTATGGTTCGAAACATGTAGCTTACTTAGCGCACTAATAGCGCAAACATAATTTGTATTGATTCGGCGGAAAGCTTCAAACTGATTAAATAATTTATATACGTCAATACGGACCAGAAATGGCAACTAGTATTCCCATTACGAGTGTGTGAAACGTAATTGTAATACGGTATGTAATATAATATGGAACCAATAGGAGATAGGGAATATGTAAATTGATTTAGGGTCATGATGTTGAATGGCACTAAGATGTGTCAAAATAACTCAGCATATGGGTGTTGATTCATCGGGAAATACATAGCAGTTAACAGGTTAAAATAAAAAAAATACCTTAGGGAATAGCTCCTCTATGGTAAACTCAGAGCAACTATGAACATGAGCTCATATAATAGCATACTTCCTGCTAAGCTCTGTTGCCATGGTAATAGACAGGTAAGAGAGAGTGTTGTTGTTGATTTATTTAGAGGCTTTGTGACATCGTGGTCATGTAACCCTGTGTACTTGGGTGTGTGTGTGTGTAATTTGTCTGATAACCTGTCTTATATTGTGATGGCTGTATTAGTGTGTGTATTTGTACTTCAAGTGAGGATTGGGAATGAGATGGCCAAGGCCTTAAGTTAGGATCCATCCAAACATTTGCCTGGAGTAGAAGTGGAGAACCACTGAAACCCACTTCCAAGATAGTTGAGGTGCGAATCGAACCCACCTTTTCTCAGTGGTCGAGAGAAGACCCGGTTCTATGCTTGCACACACGTATTTCTCATTAAACACCAGGCACTCCTAATTTAAATGCACGTATGAGGTGGAGGACCTATTCTAATGATTACACATGCGTACAATTACGACATGAGGCTGTCATTGAGCTATATCCCCTGTAATACGTTACACAAGTTATTTCTGAACGCAGTACTTGACCCACACGAGGCTGTCTGCTACCATTTCATACTGCATTATATTCTAAGTAAAATTTCATGTTGAAATGAGATGTTATTTCACCTTCTTTAAAAAGTCTACTCATTAATCCCATTTCCACGGTGTCGGAGATGAGTTGTAAAGAATATTTATGTATCTACCTGTCGCCAAATTCGTGAGATGTATGAAATAGGATTGGAAAGTACTGTCCCGACATTTGTCTGAAGTTTAAAATGGGGAAACAACGGCACACGACGGCCAATAGGAGGGGGATTTGAATCGAAACCACTCAACTACAGAGTCCTGAAATAGCCTGGCCCCCTGGCATTGAGCCTTAGCGTATGATAGGTATAAAGTAAACAGTAGTAGTAGTTTTCCTCATGATCTTGGCTAAATGTGGATGCATTCCCTATTTCACCATTCTTTTTGTACCCAGAAGGAGTACTGGGCACGTTGCATAATGTACCTTTTCTTCATTCATAAAACAAGCCAATTAGAAGAATAAATATTCTCACTGTAGTTCATGGAATTACACTTGAAAATTGAATAGTACTGGTAAAAGTAAAGCAATTTCTACATCAAAATTAAAGAAAAAACAATCTTAGAGAGAAAGGTAAACGTGCATAACTTTTAGGGTTAAATTCACATTCTAAAGGTGGATTTTTTTCTCGGTCATCAATAGTTTTTTTTTTCTTAAGTATGAAAGCTAAAATTATATTAATATGGGGATGGAAATAATCGAGGTGTTGAAGAGCCAATGCAGTGGGTTCTCAGTAATCTGTAAGAAGTTAGTGTAGCGATGGAACTCTCCCTACATCGCTCAGTATTTAGACCAACCTTTGCTGTATGGAAGTGAGAGCTGGGTAGATTCATGATATCTGATACATAAGTTAGAGGTAACTGATAAGTCTAGTACGAATGATTGCTGGGACAAACAGATGGGAGCAATGGTAGGATGGTACTCATAATGAAGAGATAAAGACTAAGTTAGTAATGAACATGCTAGATGAAGCTGTTCGTATGAGCCAACTCAGATGGTGGGGCCTTGTGAAGAGAATGGGGGAGGAGAGTTTACCTAAGAGGATAATGTGTTAGGTTGTAGAGGGTAAGAGAAGTAAGGTAGACCTAGGAGGCGATGGTTAGATTCAGTGTGTAACAATTTCAAAGTGAGGGGTGTAAAAGCAGAGGAGGCCGCAGTGCTAACTGCTAATAGGGCATCATGGAGTAGACTTTTCGCAAACAGAGGCTTGCAGACTAGACTGGACGCTGAATGGCAAAACAGTCTGAGATGAAAATGTATGTATATATATAAATAATTTAAATTCTTTTGAAAATGGTTTTGATTGTGTACTAACACTGCAAGCTTGAGCCGTTAGCTTGCAGATCTGAAAAAGAAGTGTTTTCAGTCAACTCCTATATTTGGAAGCTCCATTAAAAGCCATTCGTGCTGAAGATTGTTTCTCACCTGACTGTGTGAAACTCTGTGAATAATACCACTCTTATGTGCTTGGCTGACTGCTACTCTGCTTGCTAAGTGACATTATTATGATTACAGAACTTCAGGTCACAGCATATTGTAAACCTCCACTGCTAAGATCAGATACCGCAGTAAGCAGATGTTGATATTATCCTGTCGTTTAAAGGACAGATGGTATCTCCTGAAGGGGGCGTGGTGGCTCAGCGGTCTAGCTGTATGCCTCTCACCAAGGCGGTCCGGGTTCGATTCCCGGTCAATGCATGTGAGATTTTCGAAGTGAAATGCCATGTCCTGTGGTTCGGATTCCACGTAAAAAGGAGGTCCCGTGGCTCATAATCTACAGATTGACGGTCACGTTAAACTACAAGCTTCCTTCCTTGGTGTCTCCTGAATGGCTGGCTGTAGCATTATGGTGTTTGGACAGTCTGCTTCAGAATGTTTAAGTCTGCTACATGGCACCACCAAAACAATTGATTCCGTAATGGTTTTCGTGCGTTTCAGTTATCTAAGCAATGCCACGCTATTTCATTGGCTAGGGCAGGTAAGCGAGTGAAATTGGCTCCCAGTTCTATGTTTGATGTAGTAGCAATCATAGCTTCTCCATGTAAGACTCAAATGAGTGCTGGTTGTGTCTGCATGTCTGCCTGGGCAACAGGGGATTGGGTTTTGCATCCTGCCCTGGATGCATTTTCAAGTCTTGCTCAACACGAGTTGCGATTTATTGCAGTTTCTCTGACGATTTCCTTCGTCTTTTATAATGCAGGATTTTCTGTTTTGGTGTGTCTTATTTTATTTTACTTCTGCATGCTGTCTTGAGTGTATTATTCAGTCTTAAAATGCACATTCGTGGTCCAGAACATGTATAGTGATTTGTGTTGAGGGTCCAGGATTTAATGTTATGGTCTGGTCTGAGACGGGAAATAGAGTACACTCAAAAGTCTTGTATGTACAGCTGAAAAGAGGTGGGTTTGAAGTCCACCTCAGACGTTCTAGAACTGGTGTTCGATGATTTCTCTTCAACTATAGGCTAATGGCAGTATGGTACCTGTACCTAACTTGAGGCTGTAGCCAACTCCTTTCAGATCATACCCTTTGCTATGCACCAGTGCAGAACAAGGTTGTTGGATTCTATGCACACAGTACTGAGCATGAATGATGACCTTACATCTATTATGGCTTGTACTTTGTGAGCAATACGAAAGCCTCCTTGGCAAAATGTGTTATGTATGTTATGCATGCTGCTGTTCAGTGAAGTCGTAAGGAAGCCGTAGTTTGTATGTGGCTTGTGGGACCTCCCTTTTACTTGAATCCCCCAGGGACTCGCATCTAGTGGGACGTGGGTTGGCGACCACGGGACCCCAGCTGAGTCCGGCATTGCTTCCACTTACTTGTGCCGGGCTCCTCTCCGTCTTCTTTCCTGTCGACCTCCCTGGGTCAACTCTTGTTCTCTTCCGACCCCGACGGTATTAGGTTATCCGAGGCCTAGGGAGTCTTTCACTTTCCCGCCTTAATTGGCCCTTGTCTCATCTTTCCTGATACCCTCCTTCTTTGAGGGGTCAGCCTTCTTTTTATTTTCCTTTTACCTCCTGCCTTGTGCTCAAGGCCCTTAAGAAGGCCGGGTGAATGTAGCCCCACCCCTTCTGGTGCACCCTAGATAATGCTACACCCTCAGGGGCTCACGGCTGGTGAGTTCGGGAGTTGGCGACCCCGAGGGATTCCTGAGCTGGGTCCGTTTTCCCCTTTTGTCCCTTACCTTTGGGGCGGACCCTCTCCTCTCCTCCTCTCCTCTTTTCATTATATTTCCTTTTCTCTTTAAGATTCCCGCACTGTTTTTGTTACTTGGTTCACAGTGTATCTAAATTCCCTTTTAGCGATTTTTTTAAAGGCATTTTTAATCTACGTTGCATTTTGTAAGTTTTTTTTCGATCTAAATTACATTTCGCGATTGTTTTCAACCTCGATTGCATTTTGTAAAGAGTGACAATCTAAATTGCTTTTTAGTAAGTCTTTCAATACAGGTGTCAGGGCATTTTTGTGAGTATTTTGAATTTCAATTGCATTTTGTAAGTATTTTCAAACAAAACCGCATTTCGCACGAATTTTGAATCTAAATTTTATTTTGTATGGTGGGCATTTTGCACATATTTTGTTTCTCAATTGCATTTTGTGGGTATTTTGAATCTAAATTACATTTTGTCAAGTATTTTCAATCTAAATTGCATTGTGTAAGTATTGTCAATCCACATGAGTCGTTTGAATCTACCGTACATTTTGTAAGCATTTTCAATTTCAAATGCATTTTGTAGGTATTTTGAATTTCAATTGCACTTTGTGAATAATTTGGATTGGAACTGGGATATTTCAATCTGAATTGCTTTGTGTATTTTAATTTCAATTGCATTTTGTAAGTATTTTCGATCTCATTTGTATTTTGTAAGTATTTTGAATTTCAGTTGCATTTTGTAAGTATTTCTACGCTACATTGCATTCTGTACGTATTTTGAATCTAGCCTACGTTTTGTGGGTCTTTTTTTCAATCTATTCTTTTTGTGAATCTTTTTGTTCTAAATTCCCTTTTGTAAGACCATATTGTGAGTTGTTTCCATCCGAGTTCCTTTTTGTACGTATTTTCCGTCTCACATACTTTTCGTTCTGGTTTCCATTTCATTATCATTTTCGCTATCACCCAGATCATTATGGGCTGATAACCTAGATATTAGGCCCCTTAAAACAAGAATCATCATCATCATCATTTTTACTTGAAACCTACTGGATGCTACCGGTACTTTTCACCATTTAAATCTTGCACACATTGACCGGTAATAAAACCCAGTCTGCCTTAGTGAGAAGCAAGTAGCTTGACCTTTGCGCTATCATTTCCCTTTGGTTTGGGCACTTCAACTGATTTCTGACACGACTGATAGGTCGTTGAAGAGCTGTTCATTGAATTGATGGTGTGATGCCCATGTGTGTACTGCTCGAGTCTAAGCTGCATGGACCTGAGAGGAATGTGCATCGCAGACTATAAGTAGTGGAGGTGACGATTGATGCGGTTTCTCGGTCCTTGCGTAGTAACAGAAGCAAATACATTAGTCGGTGACTCAGTCACTCATTCCCAACGCCACACTGGTTTCAGAAAAGACCCATGTTAGCAGTATTGGAATAGACGAGAATGTCAGGTAACACGACGGGCTGTCGACAGGCTTCTCAATTCTCCCCTGCTCCTACTCTGCCTCTGCCCTTCATCCCGCAAGTTCACAGAGCTTGGAACCGTGCAGTAGACAGCAGTGTGTCGGACCGTGGAGATTTCCTTTGTTCTTTTATGTGTTTTTTTTTCCTTTTTCTCTTCCTGTGTTTGCTCCACTGTATCATTGTGTTAGTCCTTCATCAGTGTTTCTGTCCTCTTCCTGTCGATTGATTGTAAGTACTCCTTGTTTTGTTTTTTTGTGTTCAGAGAACTATGGTTCTTTTCTTCTTTCATGTTTGTCCTGTGTGTTTCTGCTGTATTTGTCCTATTGTCTTTTTACTTCCCCATTCTTCCTTTCCTGTGTTTGTCCAGTTTTTGCTCCATCCTACGCCTTGCATTGCAAGATAGATCTCGTTGTTGAGTCCCTTGCCCGACGCACTGTTTGAGGGACTAGAGAAATAGCTGCTCCCTGTCGTCCTGATGAAGTTGGGAGATCGAGGCAAGCTTGTTGTGGGCTGTAGCATTGAAAAGCTGTTTCGTTTGATGGTGCGAGTGCCCACCTACGAAGACAGTGTTGTGTTGGACTGTGGGGATTGCCCTTGACTTTTGTTCCTTTATTCCCTTTGATTTCTCCCTGCTTTATCCATGTTTCTGTTCTTTTCTTTTATTGATTGTAGAACAGATTTAAGTTAGGCATATGAAAATTCATGCTACATATGAATTTTGGCAGCCTGTGACACAAAAGGAGTTGACATGTGGTTTTGAGGTTGGGGCAGGGAGGTTAACCTTCAGAGTGCTATCGACATAACGGTTTGTCACCAATTCTGCCTTGCGGTGGTGCTAATGATGAACCGATTCGTCGCTACGCGTGCACCTGTTTAGTTCCACATTCCAGCTGTTTGAGGCGATATTGTTTGAAAGTAGACTTGCCTGCTTTTTGGAGATAGTCCATAGAACCATTTACTTTGCATTTTTAATCTCTATGGTGATGCAAATTACGCTATTCATTTTTCAAAGAGATGGAATTGTTTGACTTATGCTTGACTTCTGTGCGTTGTAATGGCTGACGACCTTGAAGTAGAGTAGTGGCGATTCTAAACATTAACCGTACCGAGGAGGGGGGGCATAAGGGATATATCCTCCCTAAAAGTCTGATTTGTCACCCCTAGTGAAAGGCTGTTAAGCTACTCAGTACATGAGGCAGTCTTTACCTTCATCTAGTTCAGCTATCCCCCTCGAAATTATTTTGCGGGTGCACCCCTGAAGATATTTAATATGAGTCATCATCATCATCATCATCATTTCCCCTTATCCAGCTCCTGCCGGGTCGGGGTATTTATGGCACTTCTCCACTTTCCTCTTTCCTTCCACCATTCTTCTTCCACGATCTTGTCCCAGTCCAGATTTCTTTTTCTTACGCCGTTCTTCACTGAATCCATCCACCTTGTTCTAGGTCTTCCACATGCGTGTAAAATGTAACCCAATGTGATACGTAATATATGGAACCAATAGGAGAAGGGGGAATATGTTAATTAGATTTAGGGCCTTGATGTAGAATGGCACTAAGATATGTGAAATTAACAGAGCACATGGGCGTTTATTCAGTTAAAAGGTTAAACAACTCCAAATGACATCAATGGAAGAAGGATGTAACCTTCAATACCCTTCAGTGAAAAATGATGGTATAACTAAGTTCCATTTACAGTGCGACAAGTTCATCTGAAGCCCCGGAAAATATGCTTCCCCTTGTCCCTCTAGGTGTTATGTTACAGGAACTACTACTATTTGCTGCCGCGAAAGGAGTTTCTTGAACAGATACGGCATCAGGAACCAATAAGGAGAGAGGTCATTAATTGTTGTCAAATGTTTCATTATTGTCATTCCGTCGCTAGCTATAGCACGGTGAAGTTCATAAGGCAAGCTTTGTTGCTTTATCGCAGGCCACTTTGTCCTAATAACTGAAGGTTTCACAACATTGTAAAAACACTGATGCCTGGTTGCGCGCATGTAAGGATGAGTTTCCAGAGGTGTCACTTGTACTCCCATACCAAGTGCATGTCACCCTGGTGAGTGGTTAAATTAATATTAAAGTGTGCTTTATTACAATGGATTTTGGCATGAATAAGGAAGTTCGTAGACAGAGGAGAGAAATCATGTTGTTGTAGTTGTTTGAGTCTTCAGTCTTTTGACTGGTTTGATGCAGATCTCCACGCTAATCGTTTCATCTCTACATAGCTATCACACCCTATGTCCGAGGCAATCTGTTTAACATATTCTAACCTTGGTCTACCCCTACAGATCCTTCCATAACTAAGCTTGCTATTCCTGGGTGTCTTAGTGTGTTTCCTACCAACCTATCTCTTCTCTTCATTAGCAGTCGTCAGAAACATCTCTCCTCTCCCACTAGTCTTAATACCTCTTCGTTTGTAACCCTATCTACCCATCTGATCTTCATCATTCTCCTGCAACACCACATTTCAAACGCTTCAATTCTCCTTTTTTCTGCTGCTCCAATAGTCCAAGTTTCACTTCCATAGAGTGCCACGCTCCAGACCAAGGCCTTAAAAAATGACTTCCCAACACCTAAATCTACACTGACCGGCACGAAAATCGCAACACTTCAATTTCTTATAAAAACCTAAATTAATTTTTAAAATATGACACTAATCTACTATAAAATGATGAAATATTGTAGTACTGTCCCATGTAGGTGTCTAACAATGAAAATAAGAAAGACGATTATAAACAAACTTAACAAATTAAGCCTGAGATGCACACTTTAAGGAAAGAGCGCTATAAGAGCGGCAAATTTTGAGTAAGCTCATAAAGGTAATGCACTTCTGTTTTGATTTTATACACTTCACCCTTTACTTCACAGACCTCGGAGATGATCTCTGAGACCTCTGTTCGCATATTCAAAAGCGTGTATTGCCACCTCTTGCATCACTGACAGCATTCAACCTCTCAGGGATGCTCCTGATTAATGCTGTAATGTCCTGTTGAGGAATCATCTCCCAATCTTCCAGGAGGGCATTCCGTAGGTCCTCTAGGGTCTCTGGATAGCGCTGACGGGCTCCTCTCCCCAGCCGGTCCCAAACTTGCTCAATAGGATTCATATCAGGGCTTCGAGCAGGCCAAGCCATAGCATGAATCCCTGCTATATCCAAGAACTCACGCAACGTTTGGGCGTGCATTGTCTTGCATTAGTGTGAAATCATCACCAATAAATGGAGTGAAAGGCACAACATGCTCCAGAAGGATTTCTTCCACATACCAATGTCCGGTAAGGCTCCCATTCTCCACGAAGACCAAATCCGTCCTTTCAGCCATACTGATTCCTGCCCTCACCATCACAGAATCACCCTGATAAGGAGTCCTGGATGAGAATGTGCAAGGGGAATACCTTTCCCCAGGCCTTCTCCAGACCCTCTCTCTTCTGTCCGGTGATCGGAGACCAAATCATGACTCATCGGTGAACAACACTTGTTGTCCTGCCATGATGTTCCCTTGAGAAAAGTAGTCGAGCTGTGCGATGTAGTCTGGTGCGTTCTGGGCCTGTAACTGGTCTTATTGATTGAACATTGGTTTCTTCCAATCTTCTTCGGACGGTTCTCTCACTAGCATCGACCCCTCGAACTTGGTAGAGTCCATTTCGTGCTTCAATGGCGGTGGTGTGACGGTCCTGGAGAACTGGAAGTTGTAAGAAGCGGTCATCTCTCTCCGATGTTGCTTTTCTCAGGCCTGTTCCTGATCTCCTTGCAAAGCCTCCAGTTTCTCTGTACCTTCGTACGGTTCTGGAAATCGTGGAAGCTGTAGTCCTCAACACTTCTGCAACGTAATGCATGCTGCGACCATCTTCCACCAAAGCAACAGCTTTTGCAGCTTGTTCGGGGCTTAAGGGTATGTTGGCTCCAGAAAGCTAATTATGACAATCACAGAAAGATTCTACGAACAAATGTGATTGAAAAGGGAATAATTCAAAGTACAACAATAAGCGCTATAAAAGCGGGAACACATTATTGGCTCACATCCAGTGATGTGTTTTCCAGGTTGCGCGGGAAAAAACAATTGAGGCTAGTGCAATCAACAATCGGCACTTCATTGTTTGCTCGCAAAGCAACGCCAATAGCATACCCCGTCTAAAAAAATAGGTTGAAGTGCTTCACTTTGATTAAATAGATAATTACACATCATTTATTGTGTGTTGCGTTTTTCGTGCCGGTCAGTGTATATTCAATGTCAACAGATTCCTTTTCTGTAGAAATGCTTTCTTTGCCTGAGCTAACCTACTTTTTATATCCTCTTTGCTTCGTTCATCACTGGTTAATTTGCTTCCTAAGTAACAGAAGTCTCCTACTTCCTTTAGTTTTTCACCTGCCAATTTGATGACCATAGAGAAATCATATCAAATGATATTAATAAGTTATTTATTTATTTGATTGATTGAAAACTTCTGAGATTGCTCAAGAAGTGTGCGCTCGGCATAGGTTGTCATTATTTTCCATTTTGCAGTATTATATTTTATGGACAATATTTTGTGTTAATTTAAAAATAAACTCTTATTGTTTTATTTCCATTAATAAATGTATCTCTATCTTAGGTGTGTTATTGTTTTAAACAAAAGACATTATCTAATATGGACACAGTCAATGTTGTTGATTTGGCGCATACGCTTCCTCATTGCGCTCTCGCTCTCTCCCCCTGCCCACCACATGCTCTCCCTCCCTCGCTCATTGGTGCTGACAGCGCCCTCACTCAGGGCTTCAGTTGAACTTGCCGAGCAATAGTTGGACCCAACTTGTTAATATAGTGAGTTTTATGTAAGTTTTGACCTGACATCTTGAACTATACTATTTCCTTTAAACAATGAATAGACAATAAAATGTTCCACTGGAACTGGAAAGTAGGAAGTTGGACATGTTTATTTTGGAAACATACAGTAGTCTTAAATGGTGATGTGAATAGGTAGACCAATTAATTGGGATCAACTGACCTAACCTGGCTCATTTTGATTTTGGCCGGGGAGTTGAGGCCAGGAGCCTTTCCTGACATCACATGGTTTTTCAGGTGAAAATTCCATCCCGCTGTCGCTGGGATTCGAACCCCAGCCGTCTGGGTGAAAGGCGAGCAGCTATGCCACTGCGCCATCACACTCCCAGAATAGGTACACCCTTAAATGCATTAAAATGAGCACATTAAGTGATTTATCCTTCTCCTGAAAATTAGTGATTTTGTTGGTTATTAAATGGAGCTCTCACTTGTTTCTGTGATCTTGCTTGAAAGTGAAGGTATATTTTTCTATTTTTCAGATTTGAAGCTTGAGAAGTATGCAGAGGCTGTGGCTGATTGTGATAAAGTATTGGAAGCAGAGCCAAATAATTTGAAGGCTTTAATGCGTCGAGGTGTAGCTTATCAGAGTACGCAGGACTATCAGAAGGTTTGTCTATAATTTAGTGAATATGTGTGTTCTGCAGTATGTTTTCATAATGAAATGGTTATAGAGGAGCCATGGTTATTGATATGTGTTTATAAATTACCGATTCAAGGGGGTAGACTATTTAATTTAGTTACGGTTATAGGTGCTTGACGAATATTTAAAAGAAGTACAATAGAGTCCCGCTCAACCGACCTTCGTTTATCTGACACTCCGTGTTATCCGATATTGTTCCCTTACTGAATTGCATTCCTGGCTGTGAGGATACTACGACTCAAGTGGTGCGTACAAGATCAGCTGATTGAACTAACTGACCCTTATATTATTGATTTCGTGAATGCTAAAGAAAATGAGGATGGCGAAGAAGTAGAAGAAGAAGGAGGAGGAGGTATTATAGAACAAAAGGATAAAACAATGTCTCACAGCTAAGAATTAGATGCATTGGATATGGCGTTAACGTACTTGAAGCAACGGTCGGAGGCAAAGGCAACGGAGGTGTTAAATTTTCGTCGATGACGAAATCTCAAGTAATAAAAAGGTGAATCAGCAGGCAAGCAGACATAGCTGACAAGTTTCTCTTCTGAAGGCATTTGCAACATTTTTGTTCTATAATGCATGTACACTGAATTGAGAATTCAGTAAATAGAGTACCATAAAACATGGCATTGTTTTAGTATTACAGTATAGGCTACCTATTTGTTTTAGTTAATTTTCAAAGTTATTCTGTATTATCCGTCATTTTTGGTGATCCGACGTACTCTAAGTCCGGTTTAGGTCGGATAATTGAGAATCTACTGTACAGTTTATTATTTATTTAACGTATGATGCTTACAAGACAGAAATGAAGACTGGAAGCAGGCTGTGGAATTTCATTTACAATAAACACTATTCACAGCATTAGGACCATCTCTTCAAATTTGGACTGGAAGGTCTGGAATCCACGCAATGGCATCAGGAGTTGCTGAGTGGAGATCATCCAAGGTGCCGGGATATGAATGCAGATGGCACTCCTGCACAATATGCTCGATATTCTGCATTTCAAAACCACAGTCACATAGGGGGGAATCTATCCAACCCCACTGGTGTAGGGCTGCACCTGTTCGACCAGTACCACATCAGATTCTGTTGAGCCTTGACCAAACTGTCCGAGGAAGATTAAAACCAGCAAGTCTTGTGGTGGGGTCACTGATTTGAAGTAGGCCGCGCTATGAGGAGTTTCGCCATTCATCTCTCCAGGCTTTTCGGAGGTTGAACTCAGTGGATGTAAGATCAATAGCCCTTTTACATGCTGGCTTTCGGGATTTCAACCTCTTTGTAGAGAGCTGTATGACATCCTGATGAATAGGAAGCTCAGCATTTTCTTTGATCCTGTGCCACAAGCGAACAAGAGCTTGCTGTCTCCTTATATGGGGTGGAGCGATATTACAAAGTACAGGTAGCCACTGGGTAGGGGTCAACGTAGAGTACCAGAGATGATGCGCATTGCCTGGCGGAGTTGTACATCTACGAGTTGGCAGTGAGAGCTGTTCAACCACACGCCTGCACAATATTCAGCTGGAGAATACACGACAGCCAGAGCGGTAGTCCTGAGTGTGCTGGCGTCAGTAAACCATGATGTTCCAGCTAACCTACTAAGTAGGTTATTGCGACTTTTTAGTTTTGCAGCAGTTTTTTCTGTATGTTGTTGATAAGTAAGTGTCCTGTCCAATGTTATGCCTAAGTACTTAGGACATCTGTTGTACTTTAGGTATTGATTCCTAAACTTAACTCTAGGTTGGTAGTTTGCCTCTAGGTTGTTAAGGTGGAATGTGGCAACTTCAGATTTTGAGGCACTTGGCTGGAGGTGCCACTTCTTGAAGTACTGTACAGTCAAACTGTTACATTTTTTTAAAGAAGAATGGCATTTATTATTATTATTATTATTATTATTATTATTATTATTATTATTGCCTTTATTGGTGGCACAGTTAGGGCTCTTGGCCCTCTCTTACACTTAACCACATTAATACAGTACAATAAACATATTATGGCGACGAAATTAAACAATTATAATTGACTTTGATAATGTCATTCACACTCTCATTCACTCATCCAGTCACACTTGTTGTCGGTCAGCAGTGTTGCAGGCTGCCCCAGAAGGTGGTCTTGAATTTAGATAGTGAGGTGGTGACCCTGACATGGCTGGAAGGGTATTTCACAGCCTAGACCCCACCACATGAAAAGAGTTGTTGTATATAGAGGAGCGATGAATAGGAATGGAGAGGGAAGAACCAGAGCGTGTATTGTTACCATGGAAAGAAGACAAGTACTTGAATTTATTTGATAAGTATAGTGGTCTATCGTCAGACAATAATCGGAAAATCTGGACAAGAATATATGATCGACGTAGTTCAGGTTTCAGCCAGGAAAGAGCGCAATAATAGGGAGTGATATGCTTATCATAGCTCAGATCGTAGATAAATCGTATGCAAGAGTTGAGAGCTCGTTGAAGTTTCAAAGTTAATGTTTTGGTTGCGTCTACAAGAATAACGTCACAGTAGTCAAGAATAGGAAGTATTAGTGTCTGTATGAGTAGGATTCTTACTTTAAATGGTAAAATATCTTTTTTTCTTTTGAGGAAGTGGAGCGTTGCGAAAATCTTCTTGCATACACTCTGTCGTTGAAGGTCAGCATTGATAGTTTCAATTGTCAATGGAATGTCATTTGTCTGATTTATTATCACACCTAGATTTTCACTGTAGGACAATATGGAATTTCATTGTTGTTCAGTACAATTGGGGGGGATAATTTGATCTCAGAGTGACGTCAATAGTTTTTGAGAGCTAATTATGATAACTTGTGTTTTGGAGGGATTCAAAAGAAGGGAATTTTTCTGAGAATATTTTCCAAGTCGTTGAAGGTCAGCGTTGATAGTTTCAATTGTCAATGGAATGTCATTTTTCTTGCAGTGGCAGTTTATTTGCAAATCATCTGCCTATAGGTGATCCTGATAATATATGCAATTTTTCAAATTAGATGAGATGTCGTTGATATATAGTACAAAAAGCAAGGGTCCTAGTACACTACCCTGTGGGGCGCCTGACTTTCTGCTTAGCCACTGAGAAGTTTTATCCTGGGTTACAACACATTGCTGGCGATTATTCAGGTATGATGCGAAAAAGTTAATAGTCTGCTGGTCGAAGTAATAAAATTCCATCTTTTTCAATAGTGTCTTGAGTATTTATGGTCTCAAAAGCACTGCTGAAGTTGAGAAGGGTGAGGATTGTCACCAGTTTTTGGTCCATTGCGTGTCTAATGTCGTCAGCCACTTTGAGTAATGCTGTTGCAGTGCTATGTCCCTTCTTGAAACCTGATTGCAGAGGGTCTAAAAGAGAATGGCTATTCAAATATTGAAGTATTGTATTGTATTGTATTTTTTATTCATCCATTCAATCATATAATGTACATTGTACAATGATATAGGACATGTCAATTCACAAATTATACTAATACTAATTTACAATCACAATAATAATATAGGCCTACACAAGGATAACCTTACATCATTTAGTCCTATGAATACATAAACATAACTATTGATATTCTAAAAACTCTTTAACTGAGTAGAAGCAGTGCTCCAGCAAGAACTCTTTAGTTTTTATTTTGAACTTTATGTAATTTGCTGTACTTTTAATATTATTTGGCAAATGATTATACAGCATTATAGCTGCATGGAATACACCATTTTTACATAGTGTTGTATTTGCAGCATGTACATGAAGATTGTTCTTTTGCCTGGTCTGGTAGTTATGTATATTTGAATTCATCTCAAAGATATCCTCATTTCCTAAGCTTTGTTTGACAAATAATAGAAGTTCAAAGATGTAAATACATGGCAAAGGTAAAATTTTCAGTTGTTTAAACAGAGGCTTACATGTATGCAATCTAGTAGTCCCTTTCATTGTTCTAATTATTCTTTTCTGGATAATAAAGATTTGGTGAGCAGCAGGTGAATTTCCCCAAAATATGATTCCATATTTCATAAGCGAATAGCAATAAGCAAAATAACTACTAAGAACAGTTCTCCAGCTAGTCGATTGTCTTAATACTCTTAATGCATAACAACTTGAGCTTAGTTTCTTGGCAAGTTTAGTGGTATGAGAGTTCCATTTTAGGTCATCCTGCAACCAAAGGCCTAAGAATTTAGTAGAAGAGGCGTTACCAATTTTAAGGTCATTTAAGATTATGGAGGGAGAATTAATACTTTTATTCTGAGCTGTGTGAAAGTTAAGAACCACTGTTTTACTAGTGTTGATAAGGAATCCATTATTGTTGAACCATAAGGACAGCTGACCTGTTACTTCCTCTACTGATTTTTGAAGTTCAGTGTCATTTTCACCCCTCATCAAAACACTTGTATCATCTGCGAATAGTACAGTTTTAAATGCAGGTATCTGAGATGGCAAGTCATTTACGTAAAGGAGAAAAAGTAGTGGCCCTAGAACGGACCCCTGCGGAATGCCATACTTCAAAAACATAGGATCTGAGTGGTAATATTTAAATATGTTTGTGGTATTTTCTAAACTTTTTTGTTCGACGATCTGTTGGCGATTATTTAAATATGACTGAAACCACTTACTAGCGATACCCCTGATACCATATTGATGGAGTTTATCAATTAGTATCTGATGATTTAGCACATCAAAAGCTTTAGACAGGTCCAAAAACAGGCCACATACTCTCTTCCTTTCATCAAGTGACTCAAAAGCAGGATTTAAAAATTCATAAATTGCGGACATTGTTGATTTTCCTTCTCTAAAGCCATGTTGAGAGTCAGTTAACAATTTATATTTGTTTATGAAGCTAATTAGACGGTTGTACATTATCTTCTCTAAAATTTTTGAAAATATTGACAATAAAGAAATAGGTCTATAATTGGTTACGTTTTCTCTATCTCCCCCTTTAAATAATGGAATTACTTTTGCAATTTTAAAGATATCTGGAAATATTCCTGACATGAGAGATTGGTTACAGAGGTGTGTTAAGGGGGTAATTATATTATGGATACATTTTTTAATTAGTATATCAGGAATGTTATCAACTCCTGAGCAATGTTTATTCTGTAGGTTCTTTACAATATTGAGGATTTCTGCTTCTGTAACATTTTCAACAAACATTGATTTTCCATTAAATGTTATATTCGCGAGTGTTGATTTTATTGTCTGTATATTGTTTACATTTAGTAGTTTTTCAGCTATGGTAGCAAAATGCTCATTAAAAATTCTTGAGACATTTTGTGGGTCATTGATCTTCTTGGAGTCTTCTGATAACGTTATGTTATTTACTGCCGGTTTTGTTTGCCTGGTTTCATTTTTTATGATATTCCACATAGCCTTAGTTTTATTTTTAGATTCCAGGATATAATTATCATTTGACATTCTCTTTGCTAATTTTATAACTTTGTTAAGTATGGTCTTATAGGTCTTGAAATACATGTTAAATTCATTGGAGGTTTCGTGCGTACTTTGAAAATCGTGGAGGAAACGCTTTCTTTTGCATGAAGTAATTATTCCAAGAGTAAGCCATTGTTTTGATGGAGAAGAAACTTTCAGTCTGATACTCTTCAAAGGAAATGCAATATCAAAATAATACAGGAAAATATTAATGAATTCCTGGAATTTTGTGTTTGTATCTATTGACTTGTACACACCTTCCCAAGTTTCTCCTTTTAACAAGTTGTTGAAATAGTTTATATTGTGCTGACTAAAGCTTCGACATTTATCAAACTGAGCATTGTAAACTGGGTTTGAAATATTTAGAGTTATTATTTGAGCTCGGTGGTCACTGAAACCTGTGTTGATTACTTCGAGAGAGTTGCAGTTCACATTGTCATTAATTATTATCTGGTCAAGTGTGGTTGCACTAGTTTTTGTTATTCTTGTGGGTACTGTTACTGTGTGAATTAGATGATGGGAGCTTAACAAATTTAGCAATTCCCTTCTCTCCGTACTTTCCTCTAAAAAGTTAATATTGAAATCTCCACAAAGAACTATTTTTTTATTAAATTTATTTATTTTATTTATTATCACTTCTAGTTTATTCAGAAATAACTTTGCACTATTTCCTGGTGAACGATATATACAGATGAGAATTAAATTTTCTTTTGGGATAGAAATAGCTGTTGCCTCAAAATTTTTATCCATGCATAAGTCATCGGGAATTGGTATAGGCTTAAATTCTATGTTTCCTTTGATATAGATACATACACCTCCATGCTCTGATGTTGATCTACAGTAGTAGCTAGCTAAAGTAAACCCTGGTATGACAGCATGATTGATTTGTTCAGGTTTCATCCAGTGTTCAGACAAGCACAGGATGTGGATATCTTTGAGTGATGTTTGTAGAAGCATATCGATATGAACTAGTTTATTATTAAGTGACTGTACATTTTGGTGAAATATTCTGATTGAGGAACTCTGTGCATTTGTACTGTTGTTAAGCTTGGGGATTATAGTTCTTGCAGGAGCACTTACCTCTGTTCTAAAAAACTCTCGCCACCGAGTGAATTCACTGATTCTACAGTAGTCGGACTTGCAGTATGCGGTAGTGGGATGACTGGTCCGTGGGAGTGGAACTTTTTGTTGATTTCCTCCACTACTTGTGAACAGATCTGTTGCTTTCCTTTGGTGTTTAAGTGAAGACCATGTCGGGTAAACAGTTCTCTTGGTACATCAATATCAAGAAAGTGAACATGCTGATCTAGTCTGGATAGTGCTCTAAGCTTTTTGTTCGTCCTCTTTACCTCCTTGTTGACACACGATTCTTCCATTAGATCATGTCTGTGTGAGATGCCTAAGAGTATAACGTTTGTACCTGAAAGTAGTGGGAGCTTATCTTTGTAGGTTTGTATTGCATCATTCGCTTCGTTTTTCGCTACATCGTTCGTACCCCCCCACAAAACAACATAATCTTCATGAGTAAGGTTTCTGCACATTTCAACACAATTTTCCAGAACATTTTTAACTCTAGCGCCTGGTTTGGTGACGCTACTTACCGCAAAGTCCCTTGATACTTTTAAATTGAGCTCTTCTGAACATCCTTTCCCATGACTGTCACTGAGGAGGAGTACTTTCCTTTTTGAGGTTATGTACGTGGCTAACTTCCGCACTTTTTCCGGCTTACAGTTTGTTGATGCCCTTGTATGTGGTGTTTCTTCTGAGACGGATTCAGTTTCAGCAAGAACATCGTACATATTTTTTGTGGGAACAGCTTGGCTAACTGTTTCCCGCACACGTGGTTTAGGCCTACATTGGCGTCCGCGATTTGCCACCACCACATTCCACGAGTCCGGCAATGACGGGGGATTGTTGCGGTCGTTTACGTTATGTCTGAGTACACTGTTTTCGGCTTTTAATTTAGATAGTTCTTCTTGGGTGTGCTTAAGGTCCCTATTCAAAACGTCGATGATTAACTGTAGAGATTTCACACTCTCACTCGATGCCTTGCCACACAGCGTGCACAGTATATCACTCGTATTTACACCTAAATGTACCTCTGATGGTTTACTATCAATGTCACACATACTAGGTGTCTTCCTACACGATATTTTATCACTGGCGTTAATTACGGAACTGTCCTCGTCTACATTTTCGATGACAATTTAATGAGTTAAGGGGTCTTCGATATCTTTAAGAGAGCGGTATACTTTGTCTACATACGCGGCAGCCATCTTGATACTAGATACAATTGTTTGTTGGGTTAATGATCAAATCATACCACGATCTGAGTGAATAGATTCTTGAAGGGTTCTACCAGAGCTAGACGTTGTTAAATACAAATTTAGATTTCAGCATTGCGTTGAAGTCTTGGCGCCCATTAAAACAACATAGCTTAGGCAAAGGTAAACAGTAACATTTATCACCCAACAGTTAGGGGCAGCCAAACTGCTACAATTGTCGCTCAACGTGAGGGCTATAGAAACCATTCATGAACCAGACGCTCGAGGGCTTTTGAAAGTGCAGGTAGAATGGATATTGGCCGATAGTCAGATGGAAATAAAGGTTCGGTTTTCTTAGGAATAGGGATGACATTGGCTTGTTTCCATAGGGAGGGAAAGGTGTTAGTTGTAAGACTATGGTTGAATATGTGAGTAATAATTGGTAGAACAGCACCGATGATATTATGTATGAAGGATATGGGAATATAAACTCCTCTCGCTTTTCCTTTTATGGAATATTGTACCTTTTTTACTTTGTCTGCCTAAACCAGATGGAAAGTAAAGAGTGGGTGGTCAGATAGTGGGTGAAAAGGATCATGGGGTGTTGAATTAGTTGGTACTCTCTCTTCAGTGAAATATTCATTTATCTCATCAAGTGGTATGTCTGGTACATGTGTCTGTTGCTGCTGTTTGCCTATACCTAGAGAACGCATATTATTCCAGGCATTCCTTGTATTCATCTTCTTTGTCACGTTTTGTATGTAGGAGAATTTGGCGTTCCTTACGAGCTGCTTAATACGATTTCTGAGCGCACGATAATTTTCAAAAGCAGTTTTGTCACGGGTACGTTTAAATCGCCGGAACAGTGCATCACGCTGTGCCATCGTACTTTTAATGTTTTCATTTAACCATGGGCATGCTGAGCGAGTAACTTTGATCGATTGTTTAGGGTCATGTTTGTCACACAGACTAATTATAAGAGAATTTAACTTGTTTACTTTTGCGTCAATGTTATCTAAGAGTAATATGTCATTCCAGGGAAGGTTGTATGCGTCATGTTTTAAGTCATGCATATTAATATTTTTTATGTTTCTAGTGATAATATATTTAGGTGTGTACTTAGGCACACGTAGGGAGTACGATAGGTATATTAGGTCATGGGTGGAGATAGATGGTACGGGTATTTGCCCGAAAGTTTCAACTCTGTCGAGATTGCTTGCACAAGATGGTCAATGAGTGTATGTGATTCGTATTTATCAGAGTAAATGTGGTCTGTAGGTTCAAGGGGAAGAATAGTCATGTCGCAGGAAGAGAACAGGTTTTGTAATGGTTTGGTCTCTTACATCTGTCAGTAAATTTGTATTGTAGTCCCCTACGGCTATTACGTGTTCGTAGCTTGGAAGTAAGTCGAGCAAGTGGTTTTCAAATTCACTCATGTTTGTTATTCTTGGCGGCTTATATACAACAGCTACCAGAGTCTTTTGTTGGCCAACAATTACTTCAACAAACATGAATTCCAGTGGCGGCTCGCATATGAATTAACAGGTAAAGAGCCATATTCTATTTCCAGCAAACACACTTTGAATTTTCTTTTAATAGTTTTGAGGTTCTAAGGGATATTCAGATATCAGTATCTTCAATAATTCCTTTAAGTTCCCACGGTTTAAAGAGGTCTAGTCATGACTTCTAGCAGAGAGTTCCAGCAAACTTATAGAACAACTCTAATCACAAGTCAGAATCTGTCCATTTAAAGTCACATTCACATTACATTTAAGTGCACATAGTCTTGCATTTTCCCTCAGAGTGTCAGATATCGTGCTTGTTTCCTTCGAATGTTCTAAGTGGTAACTGGTACTTTATATTTTGCTCACTGTCTTTATGTTTGTTCAACCCGCGCGTAATGTTTTGGAAATCACCAAAACCTTGTTTGTTCCAGACACCACATTTGTTACTGTAAAGTAAGCAAGGCCAACAGAACAGTTCTCTTTTAACAATATAACTACTGCACAATTATGTGAACTGTTCGAACCAAAATCACTTACGATGAAGGCTATATGACTTACCGGTTTTATTTCTTTAGTGCACAGTTCTATTAATTTCTTTGGCCACCCACAAATTAATAAATCCCTTTTGTCTTCATCTTTCCACCTACTGAAGGGAATTTCTAATAAAATTAATACAGTGCCTTTCACTGGAAACATTATACACTAAGATCCCATCAACTTTCATCAACAACAGGGTATGTAACGTTATAAATAAATACTATTTATTGGGAAAATAAATAAAAGCTTCAACGTGAAAGAAAAAGAAGCCAGTCGCAATGTAAACTTTCATCAACTGAACTTGACGTATTGCCTTGCAGACACTGCAACATCCTCACTCGTCTGTCTAACGGCAGGTAATGACGTCACTCCTCATGTCAGGTTACAATGGCAACGAGACGAAGTGGCTGACATAAACAAGTTACTTCGTCTCCTGCAGATTTCCCTCCCAAGTTACGGCAGTACAATCTAGCGACAGGGAGTACAACTAACACAAGGACGTCATACAGCCTCGCTTGCGCACCATCTTGCGACAGTGTAGAACTAACAGTAGACCAAGACAATGGCATTTTTTTTATTTAAATAAGAAAAAATAATGTTTATTTTACGAGATGGCCAGTGAAGAGGCTCTTCACTCTCGTCACCTGAATAGCCGCTACTGATGAATTCCGGTCCTGGTTGTGTGCTAAGTGTTGATACACGGATTACCCATCTTTTTAAGTAGCTTCTACAGTACATGGCAACCACGCCTGCTCGCCTCCCATCATTTCTGTCCTGACGTTCCAGCGAGTACCGATTTAGTTCTACCATTCTAGACGGGATGTCAGGTTTTAACCAACTTTCACTTATACAAAGGATATGGATATTGTTTTCGTTTATTATTGTCTGTATTTCGTAGTGAGGCGCGACCAGTGACAGAGCATTAATATGGCAACATTGTAATGAATGCTTGGATGAGGAAAGTGCCTTAGTAGAAAGCCAGTGGTGTAAGGCGAGGGAGGGGGTTCGTGTGGGCTAGGCTGGCCAAGGTCAGTTAGCTCATTCATGCAATAGCTCAACTGGGTAACAGGAGATATATCTTAAAATAGAAGAAACCTACCTGGACCTCCCGCTGGACACTGCCGACCGCAACCAACGCACACACAATACACACACACACTTATTACTAAACTTGTCTAATATAAACATTACGCACATGTTCATTTCACTTCACTCTAATATCCGGCATTTGCTGCACATTTTCCAGCTCCCTAAATGTGGTGACGGTCTTCTTAGTTCCATCAGGCAGGTGGATTGAAAGGCAGCCGTCCTGGGTCCAGACTCGGGTGGGTCCGAAGTGGTCTCTCTCTGCATTTAGGATAGTTTTCCGGGTTTCTGTGAGGGATTCAGTAATAAGAATCTTGGTTCGCTTTAGGAAGCGCTTGGACTTCCAGATGTGATCTCGCTCGTGGTAGCGGAGGAATTTTACAATAATAGGGCGTTCCCCAGTGGCTACCACTTCAGCTGCTGTTCGCTGCGGCTGCCCAATCCTGTGACATCTGTCCAGGCTCTCCATAGGGAGGTCCACGTTCAACTTCGTCTTGATTGTGTCCTTCACCTTCTCGCACACATCTTCCTCAGAAAGCTAATTATGACAATCACAGAAAGATTCTACGAACAAATGTGATTGAAAAGGGAATAATTCAAAGTACAACAATAAGCGCTATAAAAGCGGGAACACATTATTGGCTCACATCCAGTGATGTGTTTTTCCAGGTTGCGCGGGAAAAAACAATTGAGGCTAGTGCAATCAACAATCGGCACTTCATTGTTCCACATAGTGGTTTCTTGACTTTGGGGATTAGATCATAGTCACATGGACTCAGATCAGGCAAATAAGGTGGATGTGGAAGAACCTCCCATCCCCACCGTTGTAAACGACGATGAATGATGGCTGCTGTGTGAGCTGTTGCATTATCGTGTAGGATTATGGAGTCGTCCATACGATCAGGACGTTTGGTTCGCACTGCACGGCGCAATTGCTACAACAAAAAGGAATTGTAATACACTGCATTGACAGTGTGCCCCTCACGCACTGAATGACACAAGATCACCTTGAACATCGTATGCCAGGATGACCATAACCTTATTGGGCGACAGATTTTGCCGAATCTTGTGTCTCCTTGGTGACCCCTGACGACGCCATTCACTTGACTGTCCCTTCAGTTCAGGTTCATAAGCACGTGCCCATGTTTCATCGACTGCAATAATGCGATTCAACATGGCTTGTCCTTCCTGCTGAATCCTCTCCAGATTTATGCGACATGTTTTGTAACAAGTCCACTTCTGTTCCTCCGTTATGTGATGTGGCACCCACTTTGCACAATTTTTTCGCATCAAATTGGCGGGTGAAAAACTAAAGGTAGTAGGAGACTTCTGTTACTTAGGAAGCAAATTAACCAGTGATGAACGAAGCAAAGAGGATATAAAAAGTAGGTTAGCTCAGGCAAAGAAAGCATTTCTACAGAAAAGGAATCTGTAGGTCCTTGTGTAAAATGCGCCGTATTGTTGCCGCTGGTATTGCTGTATGTTCTTGCAATTCCGCTATAGTTCAGCGCCTGTCCTGTAGACACTGATAGACCACCATTATACGTTTATCATTGTCCGTGGACACTGGACAGCCTGGGTGAGGCAAATCGGCAGTTGATACTCTACCCCGTTTGAACGTCTCCATTCACCTCGCCACTGTTCTATAGGGCATGGCATGCACACCTAATGCTTCCCGCAGCTCTGCATGGCATTGGCGTGCATTTCTGCCGCGGATAACTGCGATCGTAATATACGATCGTTGCTCCTGCTTGTTGACTTCCATTGTGTGACACTCTCACCGATACACTGAACTGGGGGGGGGGGGGCATGCTCAGACCCCACACTGTTGTTTACACAACCCATCTAGTGGCATCCTATTCAAGTACATACCATAAGTTTCCAAATGCATATCGTAGATTTTCGCGAGAAAAAAAAATAGTTGCCATGATTTATGACTCGACCTCCGTATAAAGGGGAATTTGAATGTAACGCTGCTGTTAGTATTAAATCTGAGGCGGGGCTTTACCAGGATGTCGGTTGGAGTGTCCGAAGAAGGGGTTTGTGCGCGCACGCACGGTGGGAAGCTGGGCTGCTTAAGTAAGCTACGACTGAGCAGCTGGTACAAACCTCTGTTGCGCAAGGCATTATCAGATTTCTCACAAATGAGGGCACTAAACGTTCGGAAATTTTGAGACTGTCACAGACTCAAGTGGATGAATGAGCAAGAACATTTGTGGCAGGAAGAGAAGCTGTGGAAAATGATCCTCATGAAAGGACGCCATGCACAAGCATCACTGCAGATAGCATTGTTGCCATTCGTGACATTATTGAAGAAGATCGGCACATAAAATTTTCTGAAATTGTTTTAGCAATACAAATAAGCGTATCGCAACATGCGACGCCGGCAACCAATCCGAAACATCATTCTTGTCCACGACAATGCAAGGCCGAATACAGCCGCTGTAGCGCGGGAAGAACTGGAGGAAATTGATTGGATACCTCTTAACACCCTCCTTTCAGTCCAAATTTATCGCCCTGCGACTACCATTTGTTTGGACCGCTCAAACAAGACCTAGGAGGACACCGGCTTGATGATGCAAGTGTAGAAGAGATTGTGT